>JAUPMG010083035.1:0-12791 GCA_031762675.1 Pachysandra terminalis | reverse complement strand
TTTGCTTTGGAAACCGTGCTCTCTGTGGATTCGACCCCGTACTCACTGGGATTATTACTTCTTCGATCTCTTACACTTGAGAGTGTCGACCAGCCCCACCATGTTACGACCAGTCATCATATAACATATACCATAGGGTCCCACCATGCTACGACCAAGTAACCATATAAACACGTATCACATATCTTGCACACAACAATTCCTTTAGAGACTTGCACCCACGGAGGAATCTCCTGTACCATTCCTTTAGGGAATTACACCCATGGTGGAAACACACCATTAACCACATAAACAAGTACATAATCGTATACATAGTTCCACTATGTTCACAAGCAAACGAAACATTAATATTCTTTTAGGGACTTTCACCCACGGAGGAAGCCACGAGTACAATCCCTTAGGGACTCATACCCACGGTGGAAACACACCCTTATGCACATATGCAAACACATAACAAACACAGTCTCATTATGCTCACAAGAAACAACATATAACCATTCTTTTAGAGATTTTCATCCACAAGCCACCTGTACAATCATTTCCTTTACGGACTCTCACCCATGGCGGAAACACGCCTGTAACCACAAGGTTCCACCTTGCTACTACCAATGCGACCCAATCACAATCATATATCTAAATAGGTACTTAACAAATAATCAACTATAGATCTAAAAATATATGAACATGGATCTTAAAAATACAAAGTAACACAGTAAACACAGTAACACTATGGATCATATGAAACAACATCATAGCATCATTCCTACCATTTTCTCTAGATTTAGATCTAAAATGCTAAACATGCAAATCCTACAATCCTTCCTATATGTATAGCATTGAAGTCATTCATAAAGGAAGTTATCGTCGAAATGTAGGAATCCTTACCTCATTTCTTAAGCTTTTTCTGCAACTAACCGGCATTATGGATCACCCATCAATCTTCTCTTAGCAGCCTTTTCCTTCTTCTTCTTCCTTCTTTCCTTCTTCTCTCTTCTTACTTTTCTCTACAGCAAAACCCCTTTCTCTCTCTTCTCTCTCTCTCATGTTCAAACGTGTAGAGACAAATTCTCTCTCCTCCCTGGATGTTACATGAGTTAGAGGGAGGTTACACAATCCCTCTCTCTAATTCAAATCACATAGTAAAAGTCTCTTACACCCCTAATGACCAAGTCAAATGGCACCTCCATCCCCTTAGCTTCAAACGTCCAAAACAAACCCTAGTTTCCATAAGGTTTTAAAATAACTTAAGTGACCCCAATCTTTCTAATAGTATACATTGGACCCAATAATTAGTTTTATTTACAAATCCTACTTTTTTTAATTATTTAAATAGACAATCCTGTATCATCTTTCACAAAGGATTTATTGGTAATTATAATTAAATTATATTAATTATTATTTAAAGACATGGGTCGCTACACGACATCATACCGAACCTCGCCACATACTAGCCCACAGAGTGTGTACCCTGCTCCAGTCGCATGAAATCCGATGCCATCTGCCTCCGATAACTACTCGGTAGGTAGTTACCCAAGAATTAGGCCGTTAGTTAACCTTCTATGCGGTTTGCCAGCCACTTCTCCCCTTTCGAGCGGTTCGCCATCTCTCATTGTCCCATTTCAAGGTTACTTTTGTGTCGTCAAAATAAAAGAATTAGTAGGCCATTAGTTAACCTTCTAGGTGGTTCACCAGCCAATTCTCCCCTTTCGGGCAGTTTGCCAACCCATTCTGAGTGGTTTGCCAGCTCCACTTCTCCCCGTTTAAGGTTGTCCATGTGTCGTTTGGGCAGTTCGTCAGCCCCCTTTAAAATTGTTAGTATGCCATTATTTAACCTTCTAGGCGGTTCACCAGCCAGTTCTCCCATTTCGAGTAGTTTGCCAGCCCATTCTGAGCGGTTCACCAGCTCCCGTTCTCCCATTTCAAGGTTACTTTTGGGTCGAGATCAAAATAAAAAAATTAGACCATGGATCAACCTTCTAGGCGGTTCGCTAGCTAGTTCTCCCCTTTCGGGCGGTTTGCCATCCCATTCTGAGCGATTTGCCAGCTCCCCCTTTCCCCTTTCAAGGTTGATCTAGTGTCGTTTAGACAGTTTGAAAGCCCCTTTAATTAGTTATTAGACCATTAAGTTAACCTTCTAGGCGGTTCGCCAGCCAGTTCTCCCCTTTCAGGAAGTTTGCCAGCCCATTCTAAGTGGTTCACCAGCTCCCCTTCCCCCCTATTTCAAGGTTTTTTTGTGTCGTTTGGGCATTTCGTCAATCCCTAAAAGAAAAAAATATATATAAAAAAAGAAAAAAATAATTGTTACTTCATCCATGTTGCATTCTTTCGGAAGTGCGGTTCGCCAGCTCCTGAAAGTCATTCATATTGCACTCATCCCTTTGAGGAAGTCATGTTCGCATCACATTTCCATGCATATGCATTGGGTCTACTCCTAATACCACTGTGCAGAGTACTCTGTCTCCTCATAATAGAGCAATGATCCCCTTCAATAAAGAGCCTCACAGAATGGTAGAAAGGAAGCTTGAGATACAAAAATAGAATACGTGGCCAAGGAATCACACATTATTGCGGTCACACACGAGAAGAATGAAGTTGTATCTTCCTTTCTCAAGGTTTTACATTTTGAGACCATTGACCATGGGAAGGGTATCTTCAAGAGGGTTCCCATATAATAAATAAAAATATAGTCTTCAATTTTCTAGTGATAATTTATCTTGGTTTAATGTTCATTTCACATCAATATGCCCTTGATAATTCAGATATATTTTTCAATGAAAAGCAATGAAAATAATGCACACTCAAACATTGGAACAATTAAACTATGGACTCAAGGACTGAAAGTGACCTGTAAAAAGTGAAAATCAAAGTTATATCGTTTTCGAGATAAATGAGAGATTGATTTAAAGTCATTGAAGGGCCTTACCAAGACATGCTTGGGTTGGATGTAGACTCTGCTGCTCAGAAGAGAAACTAGGGCATTTCATATCTGACTCATGCCAAAGGAACACATCTTAGATCGGTTCTGATATGATTATGTCAAAGAAAGATGAATCAACAAAAGCGAAAGAAATTTATCAGAAGCAAAATTGGGACAATTTTTTCATGCCAATGGGATATACCTCAGATCGGTTCTGCTTCGATCATATTCAAGATAACTGGATTCAACAAAAGCCAATCAGAATTGAAACTGTTGCATTTTACATCTGATTCATGTCAATGGAGTACATGTCAGTTCGGTTCTGTTATAATCATGTAAAGGATCAACAGAAGTGAATGAGAATTGAAACTGGTGCATTTTATTGATCAATCAATCAAAGGCATATGGTTGGAGTTTACAACAAGAGGAAGAGCTACACTTTTCAAAGTGGTGCATCTGTCATAAAGGGTGAATGGCACTAACAAAATTGTATTGCTTAACGGAATGCACATTCCTTTGGTGATATTTTTTTTGAATTAATTAAACCAGATCTTAGAACATCTTTCTTAAACTAAATATTACATTGAAATGATTATAAGCCATTTTTCTTTTGAACCTTTAAATGTTAATATCCCTAGTTAAACCCTTTGAGCCCTATATTTCTTTCATTGACCCAAATTGGGACTGATCACCCCAAACTTGGGCAAATGTTAAAAGTCAAGGATAATTCAGGGAATAGTGAGGAAATCCTCAAAGGTGGAGAAATAAATGTTGGGTACTCAAAAGTGAAAAAAAAAATGAAGTTCATTGAGAGAAAAAAAGAAAAGGGAACTGATAAAGAAAATAAATTAGATGCTTCAAAAATTCGAAAAGAAAATTAGAAAAAAATTACAAATGGGGATGTCACATCCAAAAGAGAGAGTCTCTCAAGTCAAGCTAGTGCTAGTTAACCTATTTTAAAAGGATTTCTTTTCAGCCTTATATCCATCATATTTCAAATTCTAAACCTAGACTTTGTTTTGTCCCACTTTTAAGCCCTTTTAGATCAATGTAATATCTAGTGAAAGCAATGTCTTAATTTGGTATTAATTGGTGATGATGGAATTTATGGTTTGAAGTAGCATATAATGAAATTCCATTACGGGCAAGATAATCAATCATGAAGAATCAATGTTACAAATGTGGTAGAAAGATCTACAAGATAATCAATATGTGAAGGGATGAAGAATCTAGCTATTGCAAAACTCGGGAGAAACATCTGAAGCAAAATGGTAAAAAGAAAGAAAAAAAAGAGAGGAAAAAATAGAGAAAAAAAAGATAGAATAAAATGAAATTACCATATGTGAATAATCCTGAAGGGAGTAAGTTGAGCAGTTATGATAAGAAGTCGATCGTCATCTCAGTTCATCCTCATTGGAGCAAGACAGAACAGCCAAACTGAATTAGTCACTTCGTCGTCAAGGGCATTACTATTTTTCAAGCCGCTTGGTCTATTTTCCTCAGCCATTTTGATTTGGCCAGGCTAGACATTCATCAATTTTCCAAGACTCGAGAAGATGGTAATAACTTTGATAATCATTGAGGATGAGCTTAAAAGACTCTGATAAATTAAGGAATTTCTTTCCTTATTTGACTGTTGCATTGTATTCTTGGTATTCATTTGAAAATGTATTTTAATTATCTCGATCATAACGGTGTAAAAAAAAGGTTTGAAAATTCTTTTCTTGCACTCTGATAAATTAAGGAATTTTTTTCGTTATTTGACTGTTGCATTGGATTCTTGGTATTCATCTGAAAATTTATTTTAATTATCTCGATCATAACGGTTAAAAAAAAGGTTTGAAAATTATTTTCTTGTACTTTCATTTTCGATGCAAAAATGTGTCATATTTGTTTTCCATCATCTTTCTAGATATTGTAGAATGCAGACTAGGAGGAAAATGGAATACTGGCACAATCGTAATGGAGCACGCCATGATACCTTTGGTGGAATGTGTTCAAAAGCTACATTTGATGCATCCCCGTGAAGGAGCACAAATTTTCAATTCTCAAGGGACATTACCTAAAGGATGCTCCCACAAATTGGCAAATCCATACGAAGATTAAATTCTTAAGGGACGTGGCTTAAAGAGATAACTCCATTCATCCCAAAATAATACTCTGATGATGATGGAAAGAATTAAACTCCAGAAGGTAGATAGAGCAGCTAAAGTGAAAAAAGGAGCAGGAATAGAAGAATTTTCATTCAAGTGTCAGTTGAGTCAAAAGCATTTATGTCTCCATTGGATCTCGTCTCATATAAAGACTACGTCCCAGACAGTAATGCGACAATAATTAATGGTGTTTGGGACTTGTCCAATCCTTTGAAGCAACCAAATGAAGATCTAACTTGACTCAATAAGTCATGGTCTTCACCTATCTCTAAGTTCATGAGCTGAATTTTGCTTAAAATCAAATTTATCTTTCATATGTTGAACTTCCACAAATCATTCTTCATCAAAATACACTTGAACTCTAGGCAATAAGTAAGTCCTAGAAAAGAACTCCTTTAATGGTCTGGGCAATGAGTAAGTCCTAGAAAATGGTCTAGGTAGAGGCATAGCCCCCAGATTAGTTTTTTTTCTTTTTTACTTCGAAGTTCAATATGCGAAGATTGATTTGATTCAAGTAAAATCTTTTTGTTAATCATGCAAATCAAGGTTATGTCTTTGTCTTTGTTATTCATTGCTTGCGATTTTAACAAAGAGGATCAATTGTTGACACCCCAATTTGCACGAAAAAAATGCTTTTTGATCTTTGCAGCTTCTGAAGGCTTGAGCTTGGTACTTCGGCAATCTTATCATCATCTTCAATCCCAAATCCAATTGAGCTAAAATTCTCAGTGAAATCACAAAAATCTATGAAATTACCTAAATACCCTTAGTGGACTCCATGTGCTTTGTCATTCCCCAAAATCCCCTTTTGACATTACAATTGAATTCTAGGCTGAAAACGTGTTCCAACAGGTATACTATCGCCTAGTTTCGATGTCATAGGATAAATTGATCGTTTTTCCCCTGATACCGTTTCAAATCAAATTTGGGATTTTTGGACATCAGAAAAATATTTCAACTCGAGAGTTTTTTCGTAAAAATGGATGCAGTTTGGTCAAATTCTGAAATTAGTGATGTGATGGGTATTTTTGGTATTAATAAACTAATTAAGTGGGTTGTTAAATAATTAATGTGAGAAATTACATAATAAAAAGATGAAAGAAAAATTAGAAGGGTGGTTAAATTAGGATTATGATGCGGATTAGATTATTAGTTAGGATTAAGTTTGGATTAGGTTAAAAAAAGAAGAAAAAAAAAAGGAGGAAGAAAGAATCCGTATTAGGTTCTTCTTCCTCTTCCTTTGTCTTAGGGTTTGAAGAGTAGAAGATAAGGGTTAGGGTGAAAAAGATACGGAAGAGAAGAGAAATTGAGTTGGAGAAGAAAGGGGTCGACTGTCGGCGATCTTAGCCATTCGGTGGCTATAAAAAGGGGTGTAGATTGAAGGAAAAGAGGGGGAGAAAAAAATTTGAAATCGACGAGGAGGAAATTGAAAGAAAAGATTGGAGGAATCGGAGAGGAAATTTGGCAAAAAAAATCAAGAGGTAAGAATCAAAACTTCGTCTGGTTTATTGTTCAACAGAGGTTAAATTTTTCTCTGTTCGTTTTCTACGTCTACACCAAATCAAAACTCTAGGAATTCAACACAAAACCCCTATTAGATTTGTTGTTCTTCAGCCATGACCAATCGACCCAATTCCTTTCTTGTTCATCTAACCCAAACCCCATTACCGTCTGGATCGAAAACCTCAACCTCAACCTGGAAAAATCACCATCTAAACCCTAGCTAAATCCTTGCAAACCCCCTATTCCTCTAGCCCTAAAACCCCACCTATAGAAACCTCATCAGAAACCCTAGATTAAAATCCCCAAAACGCCCTTTAATCTACGCTTCGTCCTAGCCAAAATCCTCTAAATCTTATACCGAAATCCAAATCTCATTCCTTCGTGTTCATCTTCTGCTAATCTTAATTTATCCCAGAACCCCCAAATTTTCAATTAAAAATATGAAAATCCCAATCTTCTTCCTTATCAAATCCTAGAAAGAACCAGAATTGAATCGTACCAAAAATCAGCAACCTTTATGTCATATCCCAAACTTAAGAGTTCTCAAATGAGTCCCTCAAGTCAGAAATATGACTCTCACCCCATATCCAAATGGGAGTGGTAGTCAATACATTGCCAAAATTAATGAAAGTACTGAGATTTTATTAAGTTAGAAAAATAATCAAAAATAACGAACTACATCTCATAACAATCAAAAACTAGGGCAAAAAACAAAACAGTGGAAAAGAAATATTATATTCCTCAATGTAATCTAATTCCTAAACAAAATAAAGCCTAATTATGGCTAGTAAAATTTTTTGGCATGCAAGCCAATAAAAAGAAAGGAAATCTCTAATAAAAATCCTAAACAACATCTTCTTCGATAAATTCAATAGTTCCTTCAAAACAAGGGTCCAAACTAGGGTCTCCATAGTCCAAGTACTCCTCGTCTAATGTGCCTAAAATATGTTGCTTGAAAGCGTAAGCTACACTTAGCAATAAGTAATCAAATCGAATTAGGTTTATGGTTTGAAATAGGCTACGGCCACTCTTCACATATTGTAAATAAATTTCCAGAAACATAATAGTAGAAATATGAACAGATAAAACATGGTATGTGATATACGCATATGCTGAACAAATAGTCAAGTCTTAATATGTGCATATTGTGTACAGGATATAATCACCAAGTGTGATCTAACATGCAATCTAAGTGTTGTGCAATTAGTTAATTAAACTGTTATCATGAGATATATATAGGTTCCCACAAGATCAATCATTCCTTGAGCAAGATGACTTCTCGAACCCTCCCCCATACAGGGCCACTCTCAAGAAACAATATTCCATGTGCGCATCATAGTTCTAAGGGGCTTCGACCTAGAGGGCACAATTCCCCCACCATATTTGTGATCAAGGGAAATAATTCCAATGAATTCCATATGAAAACTCCTTAGGGAATTCTCTATATAAACCAGAAACAGGCACACCTTTAATAATAGTCCATAGGATAAAAATAGTCTTGAATGATCCATAGGTATATTGGGATAGCCAGTCCCTCAACTCTATTAATATATTAATATTTGAACAAGTTTTCTCACCTACTGTGATTTTTGGATCACAGCAATCTCTTAAGTCTTTAAAAGTTCAGCAGCATGAACTTACATGCAAAGGGTGTCAACCTGTAGACCAAATCCATGGTCTTAATGCTAATGATGTGCAAGTGATGATTGTGCAGATTAACTAAGCATATAATTGTTGTGTAAAGGGTGTAATAAGTCTACCTAGCATGCTTGACATGGTAAAATCATATAAAATCAATCATATCAAAATATCATATTCTAACTCTTGTGAATACTAGTCCAAACATGGTATAAGTAATTGAATCATGCATATTCATTCTCAAATAACATTAGAAATAGTCTAATAAGATCAAATTACACATGCTAACAAAAATATAATCAATTTTGAACAACTTCGCAAGTTTCGGCATGCATAGAGGTCGTCGGTGTGTGTTTCGGCAGGTACTCAACACGTTGGTCGGCGCGTCGGGTGGTCGCCGAGAGCAATCTTATAGTTTTCTGATTTTCTGGATTTTTGTCTCAGGGGTTGGCCCGGCGCATGCTCAGCTCATCGAGCAGGGTGTCGGCGCCAAAACTAGGGGCTTAAAATTCACTCTATGAGATTCGACGCATGCTCGGCTCATCGAACAGGGTGTCGGTGCCAAAACCCGGGGCCTAACGGTCACAAAAAGAGGCTTGGCTCATGCTCGGCGCATCGAGTACTAGCTGAGGACTCATCTGGGCTAGTTCGGTGCATACTCGAGGAGTAGGCTCATCAGGTACTCCCCGAACAGCCAATTCTGGGCAGTTTTTCTAGAATTCTGATATTGTTGTACTTCAAATTGATTTTCTTTCATAAGTAACCTTTCTTGATATTAAATTCCGAACAAAACTCATTTTAAATATTTAAGAAAACATAAGTAAACAATTAGTTGATAAATTACTTTGAAAACTTTTAAAAACTTGCTTCCTATACTTGAAAAATAAGCTTTAAACTCTACTTAAAAAATAAAACAAATTAAATTCGAAAACTTACAGTGCTTTTGCTGAGTTAGAACAGATAATTCAGTTATGTTCTTCTTCTTCTCCTCCCTGTAAGCTCCAAGCTTGGTTTGATTTTCAAAAACCAGACCAGGCCTCTAATTTATACTAATTTAACAACTTGCTAATCCTATTAGTATTAATCTTTGTGTTTTAATCTTGTCCCTTCATTGAGATGTCTTAGATTCTAAACCATTAGATGAATTCCCAGCTCTTCTAGTTCAACTATGTTTCTACTATTTAAATTTTAAATCCTAGCAAATTTCTAACTACTATGGAAGCTTCTATTAATGTTTTAAATCTTAACCATTGATTGGGATGTCTTATCTACTGCAAGATCTAATCCATTCATTATAACTTAAGAAGTTATGATTGTGTGTGTTTCACTTAGTTTCCTAATTATACAACCCACCAATCACAATCAGTCAAAAGTCAAATAAAATGCTACTTACTAAAATTTCAAATTAACCCCTAATTCTATAGTAATTACCCTTAAGTTCTAATTTAGGTTGGGTTATTACATCCTACCCACCTTAAGAAAATTTCGTCCTCGAAATTCGTTTACCTTATGAGAAAAGATGTGATACTATTCCCTCATATGATCTTCAAGCTCCCATGTTGCTTCAGATGTCCGGTGAATGTTCCATAGCACATTTACCTTAGATATCACCTTGTTGCATAGCACTTGGTCCTTATGATCCAAAATTTGTACTGGTTCCTCTTCATAAGTTGCATTGTCTTGGATTGTGATTGTTTTCCAATCAATCACACTCGTCGGATCAGGATGATACTTGCTTAACATCGAGATATGGAATACATCATGCACTAAGTCTAAGCTAGAGGGAAGTAGCAATCTGTAAGCTACTTCTCCTATCCATTCAGAAATCTCAAAGGTTCCAACGAACCATGGTGCTAACTTACCCTTCTTCCCAAATTTGAACACTCCCTTGGTTGGTGAAACCTTAAGAAAAACCCAATCTCCTACTTGAAACTCAAGTTTCCTCCTGCTAACATCAACGTAATTCTTTTGTCGGCGTTGATCAATAATAAGTCTTTCTCTAATTATTTTGATCTTCTCTGTTGTTTCAGCAATAAGTTTAGGTCCTACTAGAAT
This sequence comes from Pachysandra terminalis, assembly GCA_031762675.1. NCBI lineage: Eukaryota > Viridiplantae > Streptophyta > Magnoliopsida > Buxales > Buxaceae > Pachysandra > Pachysandra terminalis. Next base: position 2,525 of record JAUPMG010083035.1, on the reverse strand, counting down.
TTGGACAATCTCCTCATTCCAGCACAATAGAGATCTGCAAGGTCTCCATAGATTGCTTCGAATGGTGCCATACCTATGCTTGCTTGGTAACTGTTGTTGTAGGAAAATTCAATAAGTGGAAAGTGCTCCTCCCAACTTCCTTTGAATTCCAAAACACATGATCTGAGTAGATCCTCCAGAACTTGATTAACTCTCTCCGTTTGTTCGTCGGTTTGTGGATGAAATGCCGTACTAAAATTCAGTTAAGTCCCCAATGCCTTGTATAAACTTCCCCAAAATTTGGAAGTAAACTGAGATCCACGATAAAAAACGATTGTCACCAGTACTCCATGCAAACGTATGATTTCCTTCATGTACAGTCTCGCCAATTCGTCCGTGTTCAACGAGGTCTTTGCTGGTATGAAGTGTGATGATTTGGTCAATCTCTCCACAATCACCCAAATCATGTCATGGCTGTTACGAGTCTTTGGCAATCCCGTGATGAAGTCCATCGAGATATGCTCCTACTTCCATTCTTCAATTGGTAAGGGTTGCAGTGTTCCGACTGGCTTTTGGTGTTCAGCCTTGATTTGTTGACAGATTACACACTTAGTCACGAACTCTTCAATGTCAACCTTCATCCTTCTCCACCAGTAGTTGCGTCTTAAGTCATAGTACATCTTCGTCCTTCCGAGGTGGATAGAATATTTGGAACGGTGAGCTTCTTCTAGAATCTCCCTTTTCAGCTCCTCCTTTGGTGGTATGCAAAGTCTCCCTTTCAAACGTACACTGTTGTCTTCCTCCTTGGTCCAATCAGGTCGATCAGCATCATTGGCTAAGTCTTGTAGCCATGGTTCCTTAGCTTGTAGCTCGATTATTCTGGATTTGAGGGAAGGCTTTCAAGGATATTGCATAACCTTGCTCCTTGGTCTGCTACTCAGACTTCGATGTTAAAATCAGCAAGTCCTTCATACATCTTCCATTCTTGAACCAACATGTGTGCCACCATGCTTCTAGGTTTCCGGCTGAGTGCGTCCGCCACAATGATTGCTTTGCCCAGATGGTATTGAAGTGAAAAGTTATAGTCATTTACCAACTATATCCATCTACGTTGCCACATGTTCAAGTCCTTTTGTGAGAAAAGGTACTTCAGGCTTTTGTGATCAAACAATACTTCGAACATCTCTCCAAGTAGGTGATGTCGCCATATCATCAATGCGAAGACAATAGCTGCCAGCTCCAAGTCGCGTGTAGGGTAGTTTCTTTCATGCGGTTTGAGTTGCCTTGAGGCGTAGGCCACGACCTTCCCCTCTTGTATTAGGACACAACCAAGTCATAGTAAAGATGCATCGGCATAGATCACGAACTTCGAACCACTCTCTGGAATGGTCAAAACTGGTGTAGTGGTCAGTTTTTCCTTAAGTGTTACAAAAGTTTGTTGGCATGCGTCGTCTTATACGAACTTGACATCCTTCCTTGTGACTTTGGTTAGGGGTACTGCGATGCGTGCGAATCCTTCAATGAAACGACGATAGTAGCCTTCCAATCCAAGGAAACTACGAACTTCGGATACATTTCTGGGCTGTTCCCAACTTAGTATCGCCTCCACCTTGCTTGTGTCTACCTAATCCTTAGACACCATGTGTCCTAGGAACTTCACTTCTTCTTGCCAAAATTCACACTTAGAGAATTTGGCATACAGCTGGTTGTCCACTAATGTCTGCAATGCTGTACGAAGATGCTCATCGTGCTCTTCTTTGGTTTTGGAGTAAACCAAGATCTCGTCTACGAACACCACCACGAACTTATCCAGATATGGTCTAAATATTCTTTGCATCATGTCCATAAAAGCTGCAGGTGCATTCGTCATTCCAAACGACATGACCACAAATTCAAAGTGTCCATACCTCGTTCAAAAAGCCATATTTGGAATGTCAATATCCTTGATGCGTAGCTGATGGTAAGCGAATATGAGGTCGATTTTTGAGAAATATCTAGCTCCTTTCAATTGGTAGAATAGGTCCTCTATCCTTGGTTCAATTTTCGGCGGTCAATGTACAGCCGTAAGGATTCGACTTTCTTCTTAACGAACAGAACAGGTGCTCCCCATGGGGATGAGCTTGGTCGAATGAATTGCAAGGCAAGCAATTCATCTAGTTGTTTCTCAACTCCGTCAACTCGGTAGATGCCATGCGGTATGTCGGTAATGCAACGGGGTTTGCTCCAGCCATAAGGTCAATACTAAACTCTATCTCTCTCTTGGGTGGAAATCCGGGTATGTCTTGGAATACACTTCCAAAATGGCATACAATCAGTATTTGCTCCCAATTCCCCCTCTCATCTATAGCCCATAAGTCTAAGTATGCTAGATGATTTACATTTTCAGAATTTGACCATCTAACCTTACCAACTTTGCCCTCCGATGTTACGAAAGACACAATCCGGTTATGGTAGTCTATTTGCACATGGTATGCAACTAGCCAATCCATACCGAAAATCACATCAAACTCCGTCATGTTAAGCATAATCAGGTCTATGGGTAATGT
>JAUPMG010083024.1:0-12791 GCA_031762675.1 Pachysandra terminalis | reverse complement strand
GCTAATTAGAAATAATTTAATTAATTTAATAATTTTTCTCCCTTCAGTCCTTGAGGTTCGACACCCTCAAAATAGCCTTATCTGCAAAGATTCGTCCTATTGCGAGTGGTTAATTATTATTGACACATCAGTGCGCATGTTGTCTGTCTTCAAAAATAGGCATTAGTCAGACCCCCAACCAAGTGAAGCTGTATGTACTTTCACCATATTTCATATGTTCTTTGAGGACATGCAATTCACCTCAGATATGGGGACTGAGGCCACAGAAGCACTACTTGGAATCATGAAGAAGTACCACTTCGAGTGCTTCAATCATTAAGAATCTTCTACCTATTATCCTCCTCGACTTAGCGCGTCTGCCATTACCTTCACGGAGGAAGATATGATGGCGTCTTCAAAGGATCACAACAAGCCCCTGTATGTGAATGCCACATTACAGGGTGTAGAGATTCGACGGCGTTGGTTGACAATGGTTCTGCTGTCAACCTCATTCCTCTTAAGATCCTGGAAGCAGTAGGTGTTTCAAGCATGTGTATTGTCCCCAGTCAGACCCGGATTATGGGTTTAGACACCCAATGGTAGCAAACGATGGGATACATCACTCTCAACATCCAGGTAGGATCTTTTAAATTTCCTACTACTTTCCATATCATTGATGATAGTGCTGCGTTCCACGTGTTGTTGAGAAGGCCGTGGATACACCAGGCAAAGGTAGTGCCATCTTCTTATCATCAGTGCTTGAAGGGAATCTAGAATGGGAAGGTTGTTAGGGTAATGGCAGAGCCCTTTTCCTTTGATGAATCAGAGACTCATTTCGCTAAAACGAACCACTATGACGGATTTGCCTCGGAGGGGGAATGCCGTGTTGCCAAACCTCAAGAAACTCTTCTACCTTTATGGGCTAGTCTTGAATCATTTGATCCTTCAGTACCATCTTCATCAATACCATCATCTTCGGAAGGCCCTCGACCTTTGAAGATCCGTTGTGTAAGAGTGGACCTTCCGGATGGAAGGTTTGTATATAGGTTGTGACAACCACAAGAGATTCCATCCACTGATGTCCTGTAGTGTTCCCCTCGTGAAGAATTGCCAGAAGGTCCCGAATCCAAACTTGAATAGGCCCCAGAACACTTACAGGATGGTGTTTAGACTGTTCAGGAAGATCTGTCTATAGTTGAGTTTGGAGAGGATCCAAGTGTCAACAAGCTTGTACAAATTTCCTTTTGTCTTGAGCCAGAGCAGAAGGAAGCCTTAATAGCATTGTTCTCCTAGTACAAAGATGTCTTTGCCTTGAGCTATGAAGAAATGCCTGGTCTTGATCCCGAGTTGGTGACTCATAGCCTTCACCTCTCCCTTGAAGTGCGCCTTATCAAAGAAGTACCAAGAACCTTTAGGCCGGACATTGAGTTGCAGATCAAGGCCGAGATTGAGAAGCTTCTGCAGGCAGGCTTCATCAAGCCTATCCATCATCTTTCATGGCTATCTAATGTTGTCCATGTAAGAAATAAAAATGGGCAAATTAGATGTTGTGTAGATTTCAAGGATCTTAATAAAGCTTGTCCAAAAGATGATTTCCCTTTCCCTAAGATGGATATATTGATTGATGCTGTTGCAGGTAATGAAATGTTTTCATTTATGAATGGCTCTGCAGGTTATAACCAGATTCATATGGACCCAGGGGATGCTGAAAAAACTTCTTTCCAAACCCCTTTGGGTAACTTCTTTTAGACAGTCATGCCATTTGGTCTTAAGAATGCTGGTGCAACTTACCAAAGGGCTATGATTGCTATATTCCATGATATGATTAATGGAAAAGTTGAGGATTATGTGGATGATCTAGTTATAAAGTCAGCAAAACGGGAGGGCCATCTTGCAATTTTGGAAAAGGGTATTCCAAAGATGCCGAATGTATAAACTCAAAATGAATCCCACGAAGTGTGCCTTCGGGGTTTCATCTGGATAATTCCTTAGGTTTATAGTCCATAGGCATGGAATTGACTTAGATCCTACGAAGGCAAAGGGTGTTATTGATTTAGTTTCTTCTAGAATTCAAAAGGAGCTTAAATCATTCCTTGGACGAGTGTCCTACATCCAGAAGTTAATACCCGGACTTTCTGCTTATCTTATCCCACTTATGCCTCTCCTGAAGAAGAATACTCATTTTGCTTGGAAGGAGGAACATCAGTAAGCCTTCAAGGCAATCAAATGAGTGATTTCTCATCCCCATACTATGATGGCTCCTATTCGAGGGAAACCTCTCAAGTTATACCTCGCTTATACTGATCAAGCTATAGGTGGTCTGCATGCTCAGGAGGATGAGCATGGTTTTGAAAGACCCGTCTACTATGTCAGTAGACTTCTGCAGGGGGATGAAATCAGATATTCCAGGACAAAAAAGTCTTTTCTAGCTCTAGTGCACATGGTGAACAAGCTGAAGCATTATTTACATTCACATTCAATTCACCTTGTCACTAGGAGTGATCATGTTAAGTATCTCCTTTCCCAGCCTATTCTTTATGGAAGACATATTAAATGGCTACTTCAACTAGCTCAGTTTGAGATTGTGTGTGAGACTCTAAGAGCTATTGAAGGACAAGTTGTTGCTGACATATTGGCTGCTTTCTACATATTGTGTGCGAGTCTCTGAAGAGGAGTGGCAGATCCAATTCCCAAGGCGGTGGAGCAGGGATTGAACTTGTTTCTCCAAATGGTCAACATTTTTCCTTTTCCTTTAAGTTGGATTTCCCTTGCACTAACAGCAGAGTAGAGTATGAAGCTTTGTTGATTGGTGTCACTTTGGTGCATCAGATGAATATCCCGAACATTCAAATTTTTGGAGATTCCTTCTTGGTTTTTTCTCAAATCAATGAGGAATTCGCAGTTAAAGAACCTGACTTAGTTCCTTATAGGACAGCTGTACAGGATCTCCTTCGAAAGTTCGCAAGTTATTCTTTGAGTTATACAATGAGGAGCAAGAATAAGCATGCTGATGATTTAGCCAATTTGGGAAGCAGACTTCAAATGAAGCTTGATATAGCCACTTTGGAAGTCATCCAAAGGCCCACTCCTTCCACCCAACTTCCTCAGGAGGATGAGGAGCTCATTCAAGAAGCAAACTGGAGGTATCAGATTGTCTATGAATTAGACAATCTCCTTCATCGTACTCCCACTACCCCTCTCAAGATTTTAATGAATTTTACGAAGCAAGGTAAGGTTCTTTATTATAAAGGGGTCAGTGGAAGTCTTTTCAAATGCCTTGGACCTTAGGAAGCCATGAAAAAGATGCAAGCTATGCATGAAAATACCTATAGACTTCCAGATTCCATTGCCTTGTACACACGGCTTCAAAGACCAGGAGTATACTGGCCTTCCATGGCACTCGAGGCTGCGAAGTTACAACTCTCTTGTGCCAAATGTCAAAAGCCACCTGATGTAGCAGAAGCATTTCTTGTCCATGAGTTTATAGATTGGAGGGAACCGCATATCAGATTCATTCGAGATGAAGTTCTACCTCAGGATAGGTTTGAGGCTCTTCAGCTCAAACGCAAGATCCCCAAATTTTACATAGAGCAAGGAGAACTGTTTCGAAGGAGCTTCAATGATACCCCTTTGTGTTGTCTTGGTACTCAGGAAATCTTCATTGTCCTTCGCGAAGTCCATGGTGGTACATCTGGACCTCATCAAGGAAAGAAGAAGTTATACAAGCAACTTCAAGGCATAGGCTATTACTGGCCTACAATGAAAGCATACACAACTGACTTTGTGAAGAAATGCGTGAAGTGCCAAGTTCAAGATAGCATTCCCCGTAAACCTTCTCAGGAAATGCAGTCAGCCATTTCTCCATGGCCATTTCATACTTGGGGCCTGGATTAGATTGGACCCATTAATCCTAGGAGTAGGAGATGACAATCTTGGATCTTGGTGGCTACAGAGTACTTCACAAAATGGGTAGAAGCTGTCCCACTGAGAAGAGTGGAGTTTTTGTAGCTCAATTCATCAGGAATAATCTCGTCCTCCATTTTGGTCCACCTCGAAGGATCATCATGGACAATGGAACTTCCTTCATCAACAGGCCAGTTAAGGAGATGACTGTTCATTATCGAACTCTTCATAATAAGTCTACTCCTTACTATCCTCAGGTAAATGCTCAAGTTGAAGCTACAAACAAGACTCTGATCAAAATTCTAACCAAGATGGTGCATGATCATCCTACAAAATGGAATGAATCTCTGCCTCAGGCCTTATGGAAATACAGGGTAAGCAAGCACAGGGCTACAAATGCAACTCCATTTTCTCTTGTGTTTGGATCTTACATGCAAGTAGGGTGGACTGGGATTTCAGAGACTTTGCTCTCTTGCACGCTCAAGAGTTAGATAATCTGGATTAGAAAAGGCAAAAGGCTTTGGAAAGTAACTTGCATTATCACCAGATTATTACTCATGCCTATAACAAGTTGGTCAGACCAAGGAGTTTCCAAGTTGATGAACTTGTCCTAAGGGAAACCTGGTATGCACGAAGTAGTGCTGCAAAACCTAAGTTTGCTCCTAGATGGGAGGGTCCCTTGGTAGCCACTTCAACTCAAGCCTCAGGGTATTACAAGATAATGCCTTAAGAAGAAAATGCAATGCAAGAAACTGTAAATGGAAAATGGCTAAGGAAATACTTTTATTAATGAAGAGTTCTGTTTACAAAATATTTTGTCATTACATTCGAAAGTATAAATACAAGATAAGAAGAAGGAAGTCAAAGGGCTTTAGTCAGTTGAGATTCAGTAATTCCTTCGAAGGCCCCTTCTAGAAGTCCAAGTCTTGAAGTTCCAAGGATAGGGAGAATGACTCTCATCAGAGCAGTTTGTGCCTCCATAAGTTTGGCTTTCTCTTGAGATACAGTACGTGCTGCTTCTTCCTGATCCATAAGAATTTGAACACGCACTTCAGCAGCTTCTTGCCTCATAGCATCCAGCTCAGCAATCATCTCATCCACTTCCCTTAAGTCAACTTTACACTTCTCGAAGGCACCTTGGCATTTATCTAACTCTTCTGACTGTGCTGCAACAAAGGCTTCCAGCGCCTGGATCTTACTGCACTTTATTCTTCAACTGCTCCAACCAATTGACAAATCATTCAATTTGGAACTCCATGCCTTCCATGCACTCCATTGTCTTCCCCCAAGCTACTAGGTCTTCAGCAGTAGTACTGTACAAGGTCTTACGGCTCATAATCTCTAGTAGTTTGCATAACTTTCTACAGCCAAAAGTCTGAATTTTGGATTTGGCAGAGCTGTCTTAGGCAGGATCTCCCCGTAGGTCGGCTTGATCAAGTTCATCCAATACTTCCTCTCTATGTCTTCTGGATCGTCAACATGATCAGGGGACAACTCTCTCCCCCTTTGGATAGCTGGGATGGCAAAACTTCCTCTCTTGCGCTTCAGTCTAACTATGGGAGTTAGAGCCGTGACTTCAGTTGCTGGGACCTCTGCAAGTGCTTGAGAAGGCACTGCAGGGGGAAGACATGGCTGCAACCTCCGATTCCTTTGGAAAGATGGCCTCATGTGTTTCTTCGGTGCTCGGCCTTGCAGGATCAGCAGCCGGAGTGGTTGACTCTTGGGCTGGTACAACTGGTGGAGCAGAGTAGCAGAACTTCAGACGGAGTGACCAGCTCAATATGTACAACCGTGGCCCCATTAGAGCAGCTGGAAGTCTTGAAGTAACTTCCTCTTCCTCGTCAACAGCAACAGCAACATCCTCAGCTTCTTTATGTACAGGAGGAGCTGCTGGCTCACCAACACTCCATGTTCCCTCTCTAATATGCGAAGGAACAAGGGAGGTCGTATCGTCTTCATCCTACAAATAACAAGTGCTAGGCAATAATTTGCATAAAGGATAGCATTCGAAGGAAAAAAGATACTTACATCTGAGACTGTATATACAATAGTCAATGGATCAAAGAGGAGAGCTACCTCCTCAGCAGCTTTGTCTCCTTCTTCTCTTCTGGAAGTGGCACCGCTAAAAGTCATGGTTGGGGGAGCAGGAGGGCTCATACTCACCCCAGGGATTTCCCTCTCTTGTCTTACGCCCACGGGATCCTTGCCAAGATCTCTCTGTGGCATGGTGGGAGGGAGCAAGGGAGGTACTCTACCCCCAACTATCCCTTCTTCTGCACCGCTGCAATATCAAGAGTACACAAGTCAGTAGACGGAAAGCATGTCAAATAGCAAAGTTTACAAGGAGAAAGATGAATTCTTACAAGAAGAAGAGCTCTCGAAGAGTGGCGGAGGAAGTCTGGAACTTTCAGCTCCAGCAGCCCTCTGTTGAGGTGGACGCACCCTGCTGGTTGAAGTAGCAGTAGGTGGAGGCACACTGCTGAAGAGAGTGCCAGCAGGTGGAGGTACTCTGCTAGTTGGAGTACCAAAAGAGGGTGACTCTTTGGGAGGGAGAACCCTGCCACTGGTAGGGGTTCCAAGTGCAGCTCCCTCTTGTGACATGCCAGCTGACACCCCCGGGTACCTTCGTAGGAGAAAATACTAAAGAATCACTGATCTCCAATCCTTCTCCTACCCCTCCAGCAGACATCTGTTACAAGAGCAAACAAAACAGAGTTAGAAGCAATTACAGGAGAAATCAGGGTAAAACAACAATGGCATAATATTTACCTTTAGAGTTTGGGCAGCAGTGGACTTCACCCAGGTGCGTGGTCCTTGAGGAGGAAGATGCTCCTGAGCAGGGTTAGAGACCCTGGCATCTGCTAAAGGGATAGCACTTGTTGGACGAATTCCCTCCAAAATTCGTTCAAAAGTGATGTTTGTGATAGGAAAAGGGATTACCCTTGGCATCGGAGGGAGTCTAGGCACTCTAGCGCTCCTGAGCTTCTTGTGAAGAACGTCCCTAAGGGGAATATGGTCATCTTCCTCCTTTTCCTCCTCCTCTGCTTCCACTTCAGTAGGTGCTTCAGACTAATCAGCAGGGGTTTTATCAGAAGTTCCAATAACTTCAGGAACTGCACCCTCCTCCCTGCCTTCATAGACATCCATGATCATTAGATGACCTGGAGTCTCATGGATTGTGGGGTGGCCATCACCAATCTGTATAGGATGATTCTTCTCATTCTTCTTCAGCCGCTGCTCTTTCGCTCCACCGAGATAGATCTTCGAAGGCACGGCTCACTACGACAGAAGTTACCCAGACAGGTCAAGGCCTTGTGCCAATAACCTAGACACCAATGAGAGACCCTGTTGTATCTCTCTGGGGCAGCAGGAGTGGCCTTGAAACCAGTTGTCAGCCCCAGGTAACCGTACCCTCGTAGGTACCTTTGTCCTACGACCTCCGCGCTCGCTGTAGTGGTTGGCATGGACTCCATGTCGCGAGGAGGGGCAATTTGATCCATCCCAAATTTCCTAAGTACACAGTGATGGTTGTAGGTGGGGTAGCTACTCCCATAGTCCCTCACGAGGCTGATCAGGTACCCCGGATGAACTATCACCAGGAAGGCCGTCTCTTCCGGCGATAGAAGGAGCCATGTAGCATTGCTCTTCACAGTGTGCCCCGCCACCATGATCCCGTAGGGTTGCAGTAGTATGATAGCTCCGCGGCAGTACGGACGGTACTTGAACTCCGCGGCCACATCTATTACTTGATGCAGCCAGACGTTATGCTTGGGAGCGTGCCCTGACCAGATCAAGGCTCATGGATCAGAATCCATTCCCATAGTGAGGAGATGCTCCTCCACTGTTGAAAAATCTTGGGGAGCATACCTGGGATACCTTTCCCACAGGAAGTATTGAATGAAGTTAGCGTCCAGTAGTGTCTCCACCAACCTCTCTCCCCGGCTTCTTGCCATATCCTCACACAATAGATCCAGATGCTCATCCTGTGATCCCAGGAACAAAGGGAAAGGGGAACTTGAACTCCCCTTGCGATCTTTACGGCCAGTGGGAATAGCCGGTCTACCACCTTTTCCACCGGGTATCCTTCGAAGACAAATCTCGCCAGCCGGAATGCGACAAAACCCGCCAGATGAACTGGGCTATCCAAGCCTTCACCCCAGTACCGTTTGATGGTGACGCTGGTAGCTTTGGGGGTCTCTTCTTCATTCCAGAAGTACCACATCCAACCTTTGAATGAGTACTTCGAGCTATGGCCAGGGTTCTTCCTCTTCAGCTGAGATTTTCTCAGGGTTTCCTTGGAGCATACTTTCAACATCTCCAAATCGATCTCTTCCTCTGCAATTAGGGTGATCGCCCCCGAATTCTCATCTCTAAAGACTGGAAGATAGTGCAGTATGGCTACATCTTTCACTGTGATATTGACCTCTCCGAAGGCGGTCACAAAAGTATGGTCCTTCGGATCCCAGTGGACGACAGATTCCTTCAGAGCTTCATAGTCTCTGTGGTAATCGCCAGTATAGACCCTAATGGCCTCCATAACTCTGGCAGCATCCAGCAGCTTCCGATAATCTGCATTCTCCATTATGTGGGCCAGAGGGTTGAAATGGGACCTAAACCCAATCTCGGACAGAGGGTAGTCATTTCTCTTAGCCCAGAACATCGACGCTTGACTTAGACATGGGAACCCATTGCAGTAGTTGGGAAAAGAAGGAAGGAAGCAAGAAAGCAAGGAAGAAAATTTAAAAAACTCAGAGAGAGAGAGCAAGAAAGCTTGAAAATCCTAGGTTGCAGGAACCTTTCTTCTTCAATGAGCTTCAAATATATAGAGAAAGGCGGTTTTCGTTGCAGAAATTGAAAAGGCACTTTTAGCGGTTCTCATGATCCCAAGAGAGAAATCATTGCACTTGCAACGCATGATAGCTGCATTTAAAACGCACACCCTCGAAGAACACACATTTAATGCACGCCATGCTTCAGGTACGATCTCACGCTTTCCTCTCTAACAAAGGAAATCTGAGATCGGGGGGCTATTGGTGATCAAGCAGGCTAATTAATCCCATTAGACATGTGGCGCCATTTTAAAAGCACGTGAGAACGTTTTCTGGGTATAGCCGCATGCACTAAATCATTCAATAAAAGCTGTAACTGCACAGCAGCCGACTCCCACGTGCCAGCTGTCAACAGCTACTGCACGTTGATTAGACCGTTTGGTGAAAAGGTGATATTTGAACCGGCTCAAAGATATCTGACCGTCCTTATCACCAAAAAGGAAAGCTTCTTGAAGAAGCAACCTTTTTGAATTCCAGCTTATATGAAAATGCCATGTGTCCACTCCAGCTTATTGGGGAACACCACGTGACTCAAACTTGACAAACACAAGCAATATTTCTTTTCAGAATCTTCAAACGGACAATGACTTGTGTTCCTACAGCACACTGCCTTCTGAGCACTCGAAGGAATGAGGATTTCTCATTTCCTTCAAAGTATATTAGTTCACTCGAAGGATAGATACAAGGGTATGTTACTCCTAATGGACTGCTCATATACATGAATTCTCAAATAAATCCTCGAAGCCACATCAACTCATTCTCTAGAACAGACTTCGACTGTTTTTATTACATTACCTTTACGTTTTAAATGTACTTTACTTGAAGAAAGATCTTCGAAGGAACTTTTTATGTCTTCTAAGAAGTCGTTCTTGGATCACATCCATAGAATTCGAAGGACCATTTATTATGTTTTGTCTTGAAAGGATCACGCAGCAGGTATATTTTCTCCTGCTAAGGAGGACTCAAAGGCAAACTCGAAGGCTAATCACCTCCAGATGGTAAATTCGAAGGCTAACCAACTCCAGATAGTGAATTCAAATGAGGTATATTCCTTCCTGCTAAAAGTGAATTCGAAGGAGGTATATTTCTTCCTTATATGGAGAATTCGAGCCTAATCAACTTGAGATGGTCAACTCGTTAAAGGGCCCGTCACCCTAAAAAAGACTAAGGATTTTGTCCTCCTCGAAGGACACAGAATTGGGTTTGCCCCCTCGAATGCACTCTTTTATGCATCCGAATTACAAATTAAGACTTGAAGTCACTCTTATTCATTATTATGAATTGACTTTGAATTTTACATTGGATATATTTCACTTCTAATGGTAAATCCTCAGTGGAAGGGACCAGAAGACAAATTTACGCCATCTCTAGAAGTATTTCTTGAAAATATGCTTCCTACGGACTTTGAGAAACGTCCTCTCACTTCACTTGGGAGGAATTCATAGGGAAACATATTTACTTCTGATTTCATTCAAGTAGAAGGCCCAAAAATTGGTTACTGTAGCTATGAACCTTAAGGGATTTTAAAACAAACTCTTCTTTACAGGGACTATTGATCATAAAAAATGAGTTCTTTGATGAGAAACTCAATTTCGAGTTCTCTATATGGGTAATTCGAGAATACATTGATCACCTTGTAAGTATATAGTTATTTTTTATATCCTTCGAAGGAAGATAGCTGCAAAAGGGAGTTCATTCAGAAAGGTATTTATGACATTGAAGTGACTTCTAAAAGTTGATATAGACGGATTCTCATAATGGATATCACACGATAAAACCTCAGCTACTTATAATATCTGATGTATAACTTATCTAAAGGGGTTTTGTTTTATCTGGAATGACGGCAAGAATGGTGATGTTGCTTTTAGATTTATATTGCATGTAATACGTGTCATTCAATGCGTGTTCCTCAAGATCTAAAGCAACCTATCACAAGGCAAGTTTTGAAGATTTGAAGTGACTAATCCCTTTCTTTAGAAATAACTTAGGTGTGTTGAGAAACACGTGGCATTTGGTATATGTTTAATGTATGGGGATATTTATAAGCTCCTCTGTGGACAATTGACTGAGTGCCATTTGTCCCATTTTGAAAGGCTGAAATCCCTATAAATAGCAGAGCATTTCTCCATTAGAAGGGGACTAAAAGTTCAAAATCTGAAAGTTAAGAGGTAGAAGACAACAGTGAATTAAGGCTCTGAAAGAGAAAGGGGATAATCAGTCATTCAAATTCTTTGAGGTTTTCTTGCTCTGAGATATGTATTCGAATTGACCTTTCAGATATTGCAATATTCTTTTTCCCCCCTTGTCTCTTCTCTTTGTCTTATTCACAGGTGACGTTTGAAAAGGAACGCTTTTGGCAAAACGGCTGCGCGACAGTTTAGGCTGTCTTGAGACAGGCTCTTCCTACCTATTTCTCTGGAAGGTTGGTTGTATTGGTTCATTTGCATTAGCTATAAAGTTTTCTCTAATATATTTGGTATTTTACAAACCCGTCATCATCACCATCTTTAAGATTTTTATTCAAATTTAAAAACAAAAATTGTTAGAAATAAAGTTAATATAATTAAAATATAAAACATTTATAAATCTTAAATTCTAAACACTAAAACATATAATCTTAAAATCTTAAACTAAAACCTTTAAAGATAATATGAACCCTAAATCGTAAGTATTTTTCTTTTTTTTGGTAGGAGAAAGATGCACTTAGCGCCTAACAGCGCGAGCGATATGCCTATGCCTGCCCATCACGTCCGCCCAAAGAATGTCATGGTCGAAGACCGGGGGATGTCATAATCTGTATGGAAAATGTCATTAGAGAGTGCCAGGTGAGCAAAATGATCCGCTGCTCCTTTGCTTTCGCACCACGCATGTTGTACCTTCACTTTTCCCCTACGGTTGAAGATTAATCTCCTCATGTGAATGATAATCTGTCCTAAGTCATCCGGGTAATCGCCCTGATTGTTGAGAGCATTATGATCACTTTCGAATGGCCTTCAAGAATAACCTTCATATCAGTAAAGTCCCTTGCCATTTCAAGTCCCCTTCATGCGCCCACACCTCAGATCGTGTGATAGAGTTACGACCAAGATGAAAAGATCCTCCCCGAAGGAAATGCCCGTCGTGGTTGCCAATGATGAAGCCCGCCAAAGCAAAATTGCGACTTGAGCTGAAAGCGCCGTCAAAATTTATCTTGATCCAGCTAATAAGGATGCCACCTGATGTAGATACTTTTTGTGATACCCAACTTCCATGTCTCCCGTGGGTTCCATATAGTACCCAATGAGTTGGATGCAGCCGAGGCATGAACAAACTCATGATGAAGTCTGCACGCCGAAGATAAGATATCTTCAAGGCTACTTCTGGTGCCTCCAAAGATCCAGGCGTTCTTGTTTAGCCATAGGAACCAAAAAATATAGTAGTAAATATTTTTATTAGATTGATCTCTATATGCATGTATCGCAATTGTTTCTTCCCCAAGTTTAAAAACTTGGGTGGATCTAGCCTTGCCCCAAACGCTCGTTGCAAAGGTGCAATGTCTTACAATGTGGTCAATAGTTTCATTCCGAGTTCTACAAATTTTGCAAAGAGGATTAATTGGATACCTTTTTTAATGAGGTTATCAGTAGTGGGGAGTCTATTCAAGATGATCTATCAAATGAAGGGTTGGATTCCCGGTTCGCAATGGATTTTTCAGGCGCTATGCTCCTTACCATGTGGGCGGTCAGCCCTTGTGCTTGGGTTGTTCTAATCAAATTGATTGCTGCCTTAATTGAGAATTGGGTCTCAGTTTGAGTATCCCAGTAAAAGGGTAGATCGTTATCACTCAAGAGAACAGGGGTTGAATTAAAGTACAACCATAGTTTTCTTGGGATATTGCCATCAATCATGTTCCAGTTCAATCCAATTTGGTCGTTGAGAAAGTCTTTGGTAGTCTGTTTATCATTAATATTTTGTAATTCTTCCCTGTTGAGGAGCTCACGTGTCACGCCCCAACACCAGTGGCCCGAATCCCAATGCGGGTTGGCACAGATCTCGAGGTGTGACCTTCGGGATCCATTTCTGGACCGCGGATCAATACCA
>JAUPMG010083013.1:0-12791 GCA_031762675.1 Pachysandra terminalis | reverse complement strand
ATCTATAACATCACAATACAATTGTTTGTATTGTGGTTTAGGATCAGACCGTTCAAATCTTGTCCCAATACAAATTGAATTGGACTGATCTTTTAAACCTTGATCAAAAGAGGTTTATTAAGCGAGTTAGCTAAAACCGCATTGGTCTCGCTTGGTCCCAAAATCACGGTTTCAAGGATCGGCCAATCCGTATCGAGATCTGCTAAGACCAGTCCAATCTTAAGCCACAGTACAATTATTGTATCAAATAGCTTTGAATCGGACCGGTCCAACCGATACCAACCCGAACCAGTCTTGTGACTGGATCAAATCGATCCACCAATTCAAAATTCTTTTTTTATTTATAAAATTAACGATCCAATAGGTATTGGCCTGGACTGGTCCGATATCAATCAGTCCAGCAACAGGTCTGGCTGATCCATTTTTTTTTTTAACGGATATTACAACTTTAGGATCGATCGATAATATCGCCGATCCAAATCGGGATCGGAGAGACCAATCCAATCCAAGATCCAGAGACTTAAAACCCTGCCACAATTTAAAACCCTGCCACAATAGAAGACGAGCAACTTAGGTTTTACTTTTGATTTTTTTACTTTTTTTGATAATCACGATAAACTTAGGTTGACTTTCAATAATAACACCGAAAAGCTCATAAATCGGTCTCCGTTTGCTTGTAGTAATAGTGTAAACACACATAAGAAGTCAACTATTACTTCTGCCGCTTCTATATATTATAATGCTTCTAGCATGCATCCCCACGCGACAAGAAAAACAAAAATATTTGACTGTGGTTATATTTATACTTTCCCGACTTCGGATCAACTTTGACTCCTTATGTACTTTTTTGTATTTTTATTTAAAAGTTGTCAACGTGCAAAATCCATCTGTAATTCTTAATAATCAAACCTTTTATTTTGCATAAAATACAAACTTTTGTTTCACACCACTTTTTTTTTCCAATCTTGACGTAAGGCATTTGATCATCTTATTCGTACATCACATTTTATGACACACCCTATTTCTCGGTGACAGGGCACAACTTCTGCTTTTCACATTATATAGCTAAGAGTATTTCCAATCGTTTCTTTATACTTTTTCTTAATTTAGAGGTAAACGTGATTTAAAAGTCAAATATAAGGCAGTGCTCTTTAATGCATCTTTCTATATTTGCACTCAAATCCTTTAGAGACCGTCGGATGGAAAAAAGGGTTTTAAACAAATTTAATATTAAAAAATTATAGCCGTTGAATTATAAGGAGAAGTTTAGGGATCTCTAAAATTTTCTCCAAATTTAGAGAAAATTTTAACTCATTCCCAAATATAAAGAGGGTTTTAGGGACGATTGGAGATTGTTTTAGGAAAAAAACTCTCCAAATTTAAATTTAAAAAAACAAATAAGTAAGGATCAGAGATGCTTTAAGGATAAAAATATCTTTTTTAGAAAACTTAATATTTTTTTCAAAGTTCGAAGTGTTATTTTTAAAGTATCGTTAATGTTTAAAACTACTTTCTGTATGAGTGATAAGAAAAAGTTTCTCTCAACAATTTTCTTTACGAGCAACTATATATCTTCACCTATTGCTTATGAGTATGAATTTACCTATTATTATCACATCGCACTTATATCATAAACAAATATTTTAGTCAGTTTTAAGCTCCTAAGCACTTAATTGAGCTCTGATAAACATGGCCTTAACTTTTTACATCACTTCTTTAAACAAAAGGTATACTTGATAATATTAAATGTGTAAGTTTTGTTGACGGGATCAAACAATAATAATACATAAAAGATCAAAACAATACACACAAATATATTTAATTCGGCAAAGCTTACATCCCCTAAAGGAACGAGGATTCCACTGTGTTAAATAATGAATCAGTGTTTAAACTTATATTCTTACCCGATATACATGACAAATCCCCAACATACCCTTATCATACCACGAGAGACTTCGTTCTATGAAAACCCTCAAATCCCCCATCGGATCTAGAGACTAAGTGAATATGAGTCACTATTTCTAACAAGTTCTTATCAATAAGCAATTAGAGAGGAAGATTACCGATATCGAGAAGTCGCTCTGGATGCTGCCTTTGAGGAAGTAGAATCACTTTTGAAGAAATCAAAAACTCGAGATCCTGAATGGGTCAACAGTGATTACTGTCCCTCATATCCTATTTCATTATTGAGCAAACCATATCCTAAGGATTATGTAAGTCCTAAATTCCCCAAGTTCACTGGTCAAAAGGGGAATGTGAAGGAGCACTCTACCCCTTTGAGGAGACCACCTTTCTCAATGTGCGGTTCCCTCGCCTGAGCAAGGCGCTAGCCTTTAGGGTTGAGAGGAAGGACTATGTCAGGACCAAAATTTAAGGTAGTTCATGTGGAACCCCTTAGGTTCGAACCGTGGCTCTCACCCCATCCAGAATCGAGAGTGGTAATCAATATAGAGCCAAACCATAAGAATCAAATAGGCATTATGAAATTCAACAAACAAACCAACTTGGGCTGGTCGGTAGGCTAACCGGTATACCAGTTGGCCACCGACAGTCTAGGCAGGGGCTGAAAATCATAAATATGCAGATAATGATTCTACCGGTAAGCTAACCGGCACACCGATTGACCACCAGCAGGTTAGGCAGGGACCAAACTTCTGAACATTCATCAAGTGTAGCCACTTGTAGGCTAACCGGCATGCTGGTTGCCAATTGGTAGCTTAAACAGTAACCAAAAATCAACACACAGGCTTCCGGTAAGCTATTTGGTACACCGGTTGCCAATCGGTAGCTTACACAGTGTTTAACCTAAGGGCTTTAAGGACAATTCCGGCAAGCTAACCGGCACGCCAGTAGGCTGTCGGATTGGATTTTATGGGTTTTCCAGATTTGACATATAGTCGATATTTTGGTCAATACTCATCGGAATCACCTCAAACTTGTTTTGTTAGATTCTTAACGAACAGCGGAACCTCAAAAAAATATAAAATATATACATTAGTCCAGGACTCAGTCGATCAGGTCTGTATTGTTTTCTAGTTTCAGTTATTATGTAAAAAGTATGGAAACAATGATTTTAAGGTTGTGCTATGTCATATTCATTGAATATGACTTAAACACCTAAATCCAAATCCAAAATAAAGAGTAATCGAAATTACTTACCTTGATGTTCCTTGTTAGATCTTCTTTTTCTTCTTCTCGGTTCAAATCTGAATTGTTCTTCTTCCTCTTCTTAGCTCCAACAATCAACTTGGTTTAAAGTTTAATGATTTGGACGACCAAACCAGTGTTTATATAGATGTTAATCTTGTCTCCTAGTTAGTCTAGAGTTTAAGTTAGTTTAGGATTATGTTTCTAATCCTAGCCCTTAGATTGGATTAATTAATTTACAACCTATAGATTAAAAGTGTTTTAGTTCTAATTGATTTTAATGATTGTTATTCCTTATCCTAATTAGATTTGGTACTTTTACTTTAATCCTGACCTTTAGATTAGTCTAATTTAATTCTAACCATTGGTTTTAAGTCTTCTAATCATATTAGGAACATTAATGATTGTTTTAATCTTAGTCTAATGTCCTAGTTGTATTATAACTTGACCTTTAATTATCATATATTGATTAGCACAAAAATTACTAATTTAATTAACTTAATTGTGCTTAAGTCTAGTTGGGCTTTACTTAAGTCCAACTAATTAATTATTAGAGCTAGGTCTTGTTTGGTTAGTTTTAGTTTAATCTATTAAGTCAGTTTTCTATTTAAGCTGAAAAGACCTCTGTTTATAACCTATATTTTTTATTTATTAATTATTTTAGGTTATAGTATCTATTATGATTTAAGTGTCCCTAACATAACTTAGTTACACATTATAACTTAAAGAGTTATGATCGTGTGTGAAGCACTTTAGTTTCCCATTGTGCAACCCACCAATCACAATCAGTCAAAGTCAAAGGTGTAACTAACTTTACTAAAATTTTAAATTACCCCTACATTTATAATTAATTATGAATTAATCCCTATAAAAGTTCAGGTTATTACATTCTACCCTCCTTAAGACAATTTCGTCCTCGAAATTCGACATCCATCTAATTAAGAAAGTTGAGATACTTACCTTAAATAATCACCTGATCATTAATCTCTTCGGGGGATATCTTGAAGTTTCCGGTCATTCTGACAATAGGATGATGAGCAATCTGTTTAAGAAGAAAGAAATTTTCCCACACTTAAGTTAGCGGCCAATGTCAGTAATAACAATCAACACACATAAAACTTTTAAAATATCAACACCTTGAAAACTTTTAAAAATATCGATAAACAAAACTTTTGGAATCTGATTTAAAACTTGAAAAAACTTAGGCTCTGATACCAAGTTTGTTACGACCCAAACTTAAGGTAGTTCATGTGAAACCCCTTAGGTTTGAATCGTGACTCTCACCCCAACCGAAATCGGGAGTGGTAATCAATATAGAGCCAAACCATAAGAATCAAACAGGCATTATGAAATTCAACAAACAAACCAACCTCGGCTGGCCGGCAGGCTAGCTGGCATATCGGTTGGCCACCGGCAGCCTATGCAGGGGCTGAAAACCACAAATATGCAGATAATGATCCTCCTGGCAGGCTAACCGGCAAACCGGTTGGCCACCGGCAGGTTAAGCAGGGACCAAACTTCTGAACATTCATCAAGTGTAGCCACCGGTAGGCTAACCGGCACGCCGGTTGCCAACCGGTAACTTAAACAGTAACCAAAAATCAACAGTGTTTAAGCTAAGGGCTTCAAGGACAATTCTGGCAGGCTAACCAGCACGCCAGTAGGCTGCCAGATTGGGTTTTCTGGGTTTTCCAAATTTGACGTACAGTTGATATTGTGGTCATAACTTGGTCAATACTCATCGGAATCACATCAAACTTGTTTTGTTGGATTCCTAACGAACAGGGGAATCTCAAAAAATATAAAATATATAAATTGGTCAGGGACTCAGTCGATCAGGTCTGTATAGTTTTTCAGTTTCAGTTCTTATGTAAAAAGTATAGAAATAATGATTTTAAGGTTGTGCTATGTCATATTCTTTGAATATGACTTAGACACCTAAATCCAAATCCAAAATAAAGAGTAATCGAAATTACTTACCTTACTGTTCCTTGTTGGATTTTCCTCTTCTTCTTCTCAGTTCAAATCTGAACTGTATTCTTTTAAAGGATGTACCAGATTTTTTTGGAATGAGGAGGAGAGCCCCAAGGCTACCAGCCTCTTCATCAGAAGGTAATGGGGTGAAGGCCTGGACAACAACATCCATTTGGCGGGCTTCGTCGCCTTCTGGCTAGCTCGCTTTGTCTTCGAGGGATATCCTGCAGACAAAGTGCACGAGAGATATTCCTTTTGGCGGTGAAGATTGTGAGAGGAGTTCGAGTTCATCTCGCTCCTCTGTTCTTGGGATCACAATATGAGCACTTGGACCTGTTGTGTGGGGACATGGCCAGAAGCTGGGGAGAAATACTGGCGGAGACTCTGCTAGACGCAAACTTCATCCAGCATTTCTTGTGGGAGAGGTATCCCAAGTACGCTCCCTAGGACTTCTCAGCGGTGGAGGAACACTTCCTCACCATGGGCTTGGATTCAGCCCCGAGGGCCTTGATCTGGTCCGGATTCCGCCCAAAGCGCAACATCCGGTTGCATCAGGTGATGGACCTCGAGGTGGAATTCGAGTACCGGCCCTATCGCAACGGAGGGATCAGACTGTTGCTGCCCTTTGGGGTAATGATGGCGGTAGACACAGAGAAGAGCACTGCCGCCTGGCTCCAGCTCTCCCCAGAGGAAAGAGCGTTCTTGGTGATCATTCACCCGGAGTACGTGATCAGCTTGGTCAGGGATTATGGGAGCAGCTTCCCAAGCTACAACCCACAGTGCGTCCTCTGGCAGTTTGGGTTTGATCATATTGCCCCTCCTCGTGACGTGGAGTTCAAGCCAACTACGTCCGCTAACGTAGAGGTCGTGGGACAGAAGTTCCTTCGAGGGAGCGGCTACTTCGGGCTAGATGGCAGCTTCAAAGCCACTCCTGCCACACCAGAGAGATATGGCAGGGTATCTCCCTGGTGGCTGGATTACTGGTACAAGGCCTTGGTCCACTTGGACCAGTTCTGTAGGAGTGGCCCTGTTCCCTCGAAGACCCTCGAAGATCGATCTCGGAGGGGCTAAGGAGCAAAGGCTGAGGAAGAACGAGAAGAATCACTCCTTACAGATTGGGGATGACCACCCCTTTCTTCACGAGATGCCTGTCACATTGTGATTCAGGACATCTATGACTGGAGGAAGGAGGGTGATGATCTTGCAGTTGTGGAAGCTTCTGAGAAGGCGCCCATTGTCCAGCATGAGGAGGCATTTGCTGAAGAAGCAGAAGAGGCTAAAGAAGAGGAGGTGGATGAAGACCACATCTGGGAATCTTCTTCCAAGGAGGCGCAGGGGCGCGGGAATACCCAGACTCCCTCCTATGGTGCCAGTGGCCAACATCCTCTTCGAGCGCATCTTGGAGGGGATTCAGCCGGCAGGGAATACCCCCTTTGCGGAGGTCGTAGCTCTTGGCCCCACTCAAGAACAACCTCCTCCTCCAAAGCCACGCGCCCGGGTGAAAACTACTACTGCTAGGACTCTGAAGGTAAGAAATGTGGACTTTTTTATTTGACTTTCTTTTAAAAGTGTCTCTGACTTGTCTTCTTGATCTTGTAACAGTCAACTATCAAAGGAGCAGGGGAAGGGCTGCAAGTCAGCGATTCTTCCACCCTATCTCCTACCAAAGGGGTTGAAGGGCAAAGCTCGAGAGTGTCAGCTGGGATCTCACATAAGGGAGCTGCACTTGTAACCAGCCAGGTACCTCAACCCTCACAAAGGGTTGTTGGAGCTGGGAGTTCTGGACCTCCCCCACTCTTCGAGGGCTCCTCGTCTGATAAGTACATTTCTTCCCTTGTAAAATTTTGCATATGCTAGCTTTCTCTTACTGACTCGTGCATTTCTGTCGTTGCAGCTGTTGCGAAAGAGGGAAGAGTTAGGGGTAGAGTACCTCCCTTGTTCCCTCCCACCTTTCCACAGGGAGAGCTTGGCAAGGGTCCCCTGGGAGTGGGACAGGAGAGGGAAGTCCCTGGGGTGAGTAGGAGCCCTCCTGCTCCCCCATCAATGACTTCTGGTAGTACTCCTGCTAGAAGAGAGGAGAAGGATGAAGCCACCGAAGCTGCAGTCCTTATGATGGATCCCCTGACTGTTGTATATACAATCTTAGTAAGTAGCTTCCTTCCTTCGAAATTTCCTTCGAATGCTATTCTTGCCATAAAATGTTTGACTAACACTTGTTGTTTGCAGGATGATGAAGAGACAATCTCCCATGTTCCTTCGAATATTAGAGAAGGATCAGGGAGTGTTGGTGTGCCAGCTCCTCCTATACAGAAAGAAACTGAGGATGCTGCTGCTGAGGGCGAAGAAGAAGAAGTCTCCTCCAAGCAGCTACCTGCGCCAGTGGAGGCCACTATTGTATAGTCTGAAGTGGTCCTTCCAATTGAAGCCCCTGCTCCACTGGTTGTACCAGCCGAAGAATCAATCGTACCAGCTGCTGACCCTGCTAGGCCATGTGTTAAAGGAGCATCTGAAGCTGTTCCTTTGAACGAACCGGAGGTCGTAGCTGAGGCTTCCCTCCCTACAATGCCTTCTCAAGCACCTGTAGGGGTCTCAGAAGGTGAACCCTGAACTCTGACCCCTATCATTGGGCTGAATCGCAAGAGGGGAAGCTTTGCCATCCCAGCCATTCGAGGAGAGAGTTGTCTCCTGAGTCTGTTGAAGATCCTGAAGATATCGGATGTGTGAATTATAACCACTCGCAATAGGACGAATCCTTGTACGAAAAGGCTATTTTGAGGGTGTCGAACCTCAAGAACTGATGGGATCTAGGCTGTTAAATTACTAGATTAACTCTAAATAAATTAATTAGACAAATCAAAGGAATCTTGTGATTTAATTCTAAAAACCAAATTAAATGGATTTAAATTAGTAAGAAAAATAGTAGAGTATTGATGATCCCTCCAACCCCTTGAATATGGCAATCTCATGAATTTAGGAATTAATTCAATGTTTGAAACAGACTTGTGTGGCTACAAGCTCCCACAATGTCCCAAAAAGGTATTATGCTAAGAATAAGTATAGTCTATCTTCGATTTCTCTAAGCATAAACTATCAAATTCTTAATATGAGTTACATTATCATAAGGGATAAGTTTAACCCGTCTTCGGTTGGCACGGACTGTCTACCTATACTAACTAATCTAATTTGCAGTACAACCCGTCTGTCATAAGCATGGCCTATCAAATCCTTCTTAATCATCATGCCAATGAGCACGATTGCATAATTAGTATTCTTATAATTAGAACACTTGGGTTCAATCCTAACAAAACCATGGCCAATCGTTCTATTAGGTTTGATTATAAACATTAATTTCTGATTGAAAACAATCCTCATAACTACACAATTATCAAACAATTGAAGTAAAAACCTATAGACCATGAGATTAATCCATAAACAAAAGAGTTAGAGTTTACATCAACACTCCACAAGGAGTTTAGCAACTCATGGACGGGCTGATCTTCAACAAGGTTGTGTAGAAGGTCATCTCCATGCACAGCATATGCTTCAGTAAGAACAGCAAGAATACGAAGAACAGGAAGAACAGATTGCAAGAACAGAGAATTTCAATCCAATTCAAACTCTAATTCCATTCATAATAATCTCTAGCCTCTCAGAGTCTTATAATACAAGCTTATCAGTCTAGAATTTATCCAAAAGAAGTAGGAAACTAATCGTTTACAGACCCAAAAACTAGACAAACACGGAATTGCTGTTGAAATCGCTCGATCGCACTAGCGGTGGATTGATCGCAATGCGATCGATCGCACAGTGTAAATATGGGCTTTTTGGGCTGATCTTTGACTTAGTATTTGGGCTCCCACTTGGGATTTCTCCGTGGGATTCCTCCTTGGGATTCAATGTATAATTGTCTTGGAAATTGAGCCTTGATCATCTCCTCTTAAGATCCTTGAAGCTTGATCCAATTGAGGCTTTAATTGGCTTGATTTAGTCCATATCTTCCTCATCATCACCAACCCTGCAAAACAAGATAAATGCATTAATTCATTCACATAAATACATCTCCAAGACTAACAAATATGAGTAATAAGTCCAAAAGTGCAAGTGTTACACACTTATCACACCCCCAAACCTACACTTTGCTAGTCTTCAAGCAAAGGAAGAATTAAACTAATACCCCTTTTTAGCTCATCCATCCATAATTGCCATAAGCAAATATTCAAACTCAGTTGATCATATCAGAAATTAGGAAATCAGATATTAACTTTAACAATTTAATCCAAATAACTAAGAATTAATTCTTTGACTCCACAATATTTCCAAAGTTAAATCTTAATTCTATCATATTTTAATACCCATACTCAAGCAATTTAATACATGCAAGTGAAAGTGAGATTCATAAATCATGAAATAAATGCTAAATAGTCATGTCTAACCAAATATACAAAGATTAAATAAGTTCTCAAAACAAACTACTCATGCTCTCATTACTTTTAATTACTCATCTCTTTTTTAAGCAATACACGTGACATGTGCAATGTTTATCTCTCATTCAACTGCCTAAGAAACCCTTTAGCAAGCTTTCAATCAATGATCTCGTCCCAGTTGGTTCAGGTCATTAGGTGACAAGCACCCCAAAGGATCTAATCACTCAAGTTAAATAGGCTACCAAGCTAAACTAATCATTACATGCTAAAAAAATTATTTCTTTTCATTTATCTCTCTTTTGTTTTTATCAACCACATAAATCTTCCACCTTTTTACGCGAACACTCACTGCTTTATGAGGCAAGGAAGCTCCGTTAGTTAGTGAAATTTAAACATGGCTTTTTTTTAAGTAAGAGACAGATATTATAAGAGCAAGAACAATTCATTAATTCAACTCACAAAATCCAAGTATATAAAGTTATTTATAACTACATTCGCATGCATCCATAATCCATGTTTCTAGTGCAAGTGTAGTCATGCAAGCAAGAGTAAGGTATTATCACAGGATAAAACTAAATTCAACTCTAAATACCTATGTGTCTTAGAATCTTTTCCTAGTGAATTCAGATACAACCATTTAGTCAAAAAGTGATTCCTAAAGTGATAATCTCAACAAAATTTAGATTCAGATTTTTCAGAATTTCTAGATTATAGCAAAAATATGCAAAGCTATGGCAAAAATATGCAAACCCACTCTTTCTTTCTTTTTTTTTCTCACACACCTGCAAACCAAAACCCTACATTGTCCCCAATGTAGAAAATAAAATCAATGGAATGTGAAAAGAAAGAACAGTACAACCTGATGGACGCAGCAAGGTCAGAATGGGAGTAAGGATGAAGTCTAAGAAAGCTAGCTCTAATGATGTCCTCTTCTTCTTTTTATTCCTGTACTAACTCAACAAATTATCAAAGCAACTAATAAAAATAAATAAAAATAAAACTGGCTATATCCT
This sequence comes from Pachysandra terminalis, assembly GCA_031762675.1. NCBI lineage: Eukaryota > Viridiplantae > Streptophyta > Magnoliopsida > Buxales > Buxaceae > Pachysandra > Pachysandra terminalis. The sequence goes on along the minus strand of JAUPMG010083013.1, from coordinate 2,233 downwards.
CGTTTCGTTGGGATCTACGATTGCATTTAGCATATGCAACAAGCTTTTTAAACCCCTAGGTTGCCCTAGTGGACGAATGAAGTCTCGTGAGGGTTTAACAGAATTTTACCCACAAACATTATACAAAGTATGCTATTCCTAAGAGTGCAATGTCATGAAAACCATATATAAAACTCATTGCACTTAAAGGAATATCATAGATATAAGCATGTAGCATAAAACAATAACTGTGGCTACTGTTTTACAAGTCAAACCTACAGACTGAGAAATTGCGCTCGATCGCAATCTGCAGATTTGTCTGTAAACAGCATACAACAGTAGTAAATAACATAAACTAAATAAAATAAAAAGAAATCCTATAAAAAGATAACAAAAAGAAATCCTATAACAAAAAGATAAAAAGATAAACTAAACAAAATAACAAAAAGAAATCATATAATAAAAAAAACAAATCCCTCTTTCTTACACACCCTTAATCTAAGGTATACAATAGAAGTATATGGAAGGTGGTAAAAAGAAAGGAAAAATATCACCTAAAAGATACTCAAAATGGTGGAGGTGGTGGTGGATCAGGGCCTAGAAATCTCTGCAAGAAAAACTGCTCCATCATTTGATGAGTCTACCTCGAGAGATCCTGGGTGACCTGAACCTCGCGTTGTAACTCAGTCATATCTGTTCGGAGGTGGTCAACTGAATTCCAGAGATACATGTACTCCTGATAGGACATTTGGTAGGGTGGATCCTGGTCAATATGTATCTCAAGTGTAGTATAATCCATATAATCACCCTTAGGTAGGGTATCCTTTGCCTCTCCATGAACCTCAAATGGTCCTGCCTCCTTTGGGCCTGTTTCCTCTATGGGAACCCCGGATGGTCCAGCCTCCTCTCCAGCCTCTGCCTCTGCCTTTGCCTCAGCCTCAGCTCCTACCTCTACTCCAGCCTTTGCCTCCTCGGGTGCGTCCTCCTCCTCAACATCCCTAGCAACATAAGCTGCTATGACATGAGGCAGATGCCTCATATGTGAAACACTAAGGTTCCACTGAGCTAATTCGAATGTCGGATATTGCTTCAGGGAGAAGTCCCTAGCACTAATTACTACCCCCTTCTGAAGCAGCAGCTTGGTGACTAAAAATGGGAATTGAAGTTTCAACGAGTCTGCATGCTTCACTTTCCTAAAGACCAATTTATCCCAGATGGTCTGCATTTGTTCCCATATGAGTATGGGAACTGAGATCCATTAGCTTCTATAAAAGGCATAGAGAGCATCAAGAAAACCCCCCGCCTCTGAAACACTGTATCGATGAACTAGAGATAAGGGGGCAACTGGGATCTACACATATCATCAACTACGGTCTGAACCTGAAGATCAGGTGGGAAAGGCGCAAAACGAGGAGTACCATTGCGTCTAAGGGGGCTCACTAATAGACATCCTAAAACAGTTGCTACGTCTTCATAGGATATGGTCATACTGACCCCATCCACAGAAGAAGAGAGGACACCATCATTGTTGAAGTGCATGTTCTGATAAAACAACCACACATGACGCTGATGGGCCACTAGCCTAACGGGAGTGAATAAAGCTGCTAACCAACGTTTCCTTAATGCCTTTATGGCCCACTTTGTATCGGGGTTATGCTTAAATTCCTCACTAACCTCATACTCAGTCTCAGGATTCAGTTCTCGGTGTCTCCAAGAACCCATGAACTCGCTATGGATAGAGCCATGGAGAATCTAAGAAAACATATGTAGGCTAAGGTGTTGGTCAGGGATACGCTCGATCGCAGAGATGCGATTGATCGCGGTACAGGCTAAAGAAAAATAGGGTTTTGCTAGAAAACCCTATCTAAACCTAGATCTAACACAAAAATAAGCCTAAAAAGAGAGAATCTAAGCAAAGAGAAGAAGAATGGAGTACCTGGAAGGAGAAAAGACCTGTGCGCTCGAGCAGAATGAAGAAAATAAGAAGAAGAAATCCTATAAAGAAACCTAACTAAAAGCGCACGTGACTGTCTGCAGAATTGCGCTCAATCTGAAAAATGAGCGCGATCGCAATATTGCAGACAGAACCCAGAATCTGATCTAATCTAATCCTAAACTAATTCTAATCTAACTAAGGATGGGTTGCCTCCTAACAAGCACTAAGTTTAACGTCCTTAGCCCACGTGACAAGACTCATATCAGTCCAAGTAGATGGGATCAGTCAAGTTGACGGATTCAACATCTTCATTATGCA
>JAUPMG010082992.1:0-12792 GCA_031762675.1 Pachysandra terminalis | reverse complement strand
ATGTATTTTTTTAGTTTGACTTACATTCACGTTTAGTTTGATCATTGATGGCATTTCCATTTTGTTATTGAGTTATCCTTTAGTCTGACGTACATTCACTTTTTGTATTATAGATATGACACTTGATTTCTAATTTTATGTATCTTTTACTTTGGTTTAATTACGTATAGCATATTTTTTACAGCTTACAAATCTAACAACGTATAAGTTAACCCCCCCTCTCTCTCTCAAGTAATGAATTTTAATGTGTACGCATTTGCTTTTGCATTTTTTGATGTATTTGGAACATCTAGGCCTTAATTAGGCATGTAAAGTATGGAGCAAAAAGCCCATCAAAAACCCATGGTTTCCCCTTTTTGCCCTCATATTGGTGACATGTCGTTGACATGCTGCCTGGACCACCTAGCGACATGCCAGGCGATATCGACATGGTGAACCTTGCTCAGAATGGGTACCTTCCCACTGCGTCATGCTGCCCTTATGTGTACCATCAGCTTTAGAGAGCATTTTCCCTCCTAATCCCAATTCCCTATAGGAATTTAGAATGTTCCCAGTTGATTTCTCTGGAAGGATTATTCCCGAAGGCTCAAACGATAACAAAGTCTAACCTTCATCAACTGTAATTTCATTCCCAACTACCTTCTATCTCATCCTTTCCCTCAAACTCACCCTCTACTCCAACTTCATGCAACCCTTCTGAAACAATAACCCCTAGATTCCCCTGCTCTTGAGAATTTACTGCTATACACCTACCCATCTCCAAACTGTTCAATACCCTTCCCAAATTCACCTTACCCAAGATGTTACTGCAGCTGGCTCCAAAAGAACCCTTCGGAAGACCAAGAAAATAGGAAGTAGAGAAGAAGAGGATGAGAGACTGGGGAAGAAGAATAGAAGTAGGGAAGAGGTTTAGGACCTAGAGCACACAAGGAGGGCTCACAATCTGCACCCACTGCCTCAATTGCCACCAGAACCAAGGTGACAGATTGTGAGCATTGTGAAAGAGTCGCCAGAGTTGCAAAATCATCTTCTCCACGAAGATTTGGGGCTAACTCTGACACACAGAGCTCTTCCAACCCAGAAGAGAACGGAGAGAAAGATAACACCCAAGAGTATGCCTACGATCAGACAGGTCACCAGCTCAGCTTCCTAAGGGCTGAAGGCATTAGGCATGTTCCGCATAATTTCTCCTAGATGGGCTCCCAGGAAAGATTAGATGACCAGTTGGGGTGATGGGGATTGAAATAGACGAGGCCGAATTGTCTCGAAGGCCAGTGGCCTGCTGTCCACAATTTTAAGGGTAGTACCCTTTTGGACCGCCTGCGATTGGCCCAACCTAGCCCCATCCCTTGCATACATAATTACCTCTTTGCCCTTACTCAAAGATCCTACCAATTAATGACCAAAAGCAGGTTTCAGTTTGAAATTTGAATTGAGTTTAACTCCCTGATCACTGAAAAAACACTGGATAAGGATCTGCCATAATCCCTGTGAATAGGCCCGAAAGCCCATATTGTTCATCTTCTATCTGCTCTACCATAAACCCCGTGAATAGGCCCACTGGCCCATACTGTTCATGTTCTACCTTCCAACACTTCCAGTGCTCCAATCAGAGAGAGTGTGAGTGGCTCATCTTGTTAAAGCTTGCAGATGGAAAACCCCCTGATTTCAGTAGAGAAAAACGCTTCGGTTTTGATTTTGACCACACAACCATTCATATAGCTCCAGATCACATTGGTTTAGGATCTTTGGAGGTGGTTTCGCCCCTCACACTAGCAAACGGCACCATTGAAGCTCTGAACCATCATCAGTTTTTAGGTCAGCCCTCACATAATGTCCACACAATTACCCTGATAACTGGAACAGCTCTTCATGCCACAGATGCAGTGGTAAGCCAAAAATTTGCACCCATAGAAATTCCGGCAACTGGGTTCCTTTGCAGCACACCACAAAATCTCGATAGCCATCCTGGTACAAATAGAATGAACCCATGAACCGTGGACCCTCAAGAGTTCTATGAGCTTCAGAGGCAGAACGGAGAGAACAGAAATATATCATTTGCAATTTTCTGAATCTTAAAGTCCCCCATTACATTCCATGTCCCTTCTACCCAGGAAGAGTCCTTTTCAGTTTCCGGTGGTTCACCATCAAATTTTCCAACCAAACAACGATTTTGATGAGACCTCGAGATTAAATCTTCAATTATATGAATCCAGAATTCACCGTCTACTGTCCTGATGTTAAATCCTTCCTGGTTCGTACTTGCTGTCTCACGTTGAATGTTACAACGACTAGGACCTCTCCGAACAACGTATCACAGGATCAGTATACAATGTCACCACCCTTGGTGTTTTCTACCTGCAGTTCAGGGAATTCAGAGCTATAGATATTTGGCATTCTAGGACTGCAGCAACTTTTTCCTTGGTGTTGCCAATGTTGAGAAGGTTCATAGAGATTCTCAGATTTTGGTTGGTGACAAACGGCTGAATCCTCAACTGCCAGAAAGGCACATTGAAGAGGAAACTCCAGCCATCTCCTTCACTCTTTCAGGAAGGAACAGTGAAGATGATTTCTTCTTCTCAGGGTTAAACTCTGAGATGCGAATGAAAGCCCCTTCTTTGTTTCTCAACTTGACTGCAACTAATGTTTGACCTCCTATTACAATGGAACTCATTGTTCCATCAGCAACCCCATTCTTAACAACCTTTTAAATTACTTTCACTAGCCACAAAGTTTCATCTCCGTATAATGTGACAGAAGATGAGAACCCTCTTCTCCTTTCAACCACCCTAAGGCAGTTTTCATTTCCTTCTTTCCACTTGTTAAATTCAAACTTCTTCCACCCTACCTCCAAAAATCATCTCTTCATTTCACCAGATAAACCAGCCTCTTTGTTTCAAGTCATTTTGAAATTTCCACCTGTGACAATTAGGTTTTATACAACACCTAATATTTTCAAGAAATTTGGAGATATTTCTGAACTTAAATTTCTACCTAGAGCAAAATTGATACTGAAGATTGGGATTAATAGCCTTAATCTTTACACACAGGTTACCCATAGTATTTCACTACAATGAGAAACAACTTTTGATGCACCGGCTGCCACTGTATTTTGTATATTGAAGGAATGTTAAGCAGTAAGCTACATATTGTTTAACATGGTAAACAGATTCACCCAGTCCATAGATTAGTGGCATGTTTTTAGTAGTTCATTTGGGCCACCACCTCATCAGAATGGTGCATTACGGTAACAAAATCATTGTAGGAGCCTAGGTAAAAAAATCTCAAAAGGAGGAAGTTATCTTAGTACATATGATTTGTTAGTTTCCCTTTTCTTATTGATATCAACAGCTGCTTTTATTTTGTACTTTTAAGGGTTTATCCTATCCTATAATTTCGTTCTGTTAAGTTTGCAGTTATTTATCTTATTTCTATTTTCTCTTCCGTTTTGATCTTCTTTTGTTTACAAGGGTGCACTTCAATTTGAAATTGATCTCAGGCTGGATCGGGAGAATGTAATTGCGGGGGGAAAATTGTAAGAGGGATGTCAGTAAAACCAGTCAAGGGAGATGCAGTGCTTTTCTGGAGCATGGTTTGTTGCCTTTAACATTCATATACTAATTATATTGCACATGCACTGCACTTGAAAATCATGGTAAAGGTGGTTTATTGATGACATTGACAAAGCACCCATTGAAGCAGCACTAGTAATCCACATTGAAAATGGAACATCAATCCACCAGATGAGCAAAATAACTGATAAATTAGTTTGGACTATCAAATCCGTGCATGGTTTATTTAAGGTCAGCTTCAAGATGTACTCAGTGGTTTCCTTGACCATATATGATCACATGCACCACAGTGGATTTGCAAACTACTGAAAATTTTTCACTGACTTGAGATCCAATCATTAGATGAATGGTAATTTTTTCCAGACCATTTGACATGTTCTTTACACTGAAAGTGACCAATTGGTCAGAACAGCAGAAATAATTTTATTCAGTGTGATTTCCACGAAATGGCCATCTAAGCTCTGCTCTGTCAACAGAATGGATCACATTTATATATGTATCCCATTAACAGATTTATCTTTGACCCAAATATGTAACTTGGATGGTAGAACTTGGGATCAAGGAGAACATACCTCATATCCCATATTGGAGTCACAATTAAGGTGCCACCACCAATGGTGGAGTGCAACTGGCAAGTTGTGTTTCCAGAACATGGACCCGTGCATAGAATGGGAAGTAAAAAAAGCAAGGTATTAGTAGCCTTGTCAAGGTGAAAACAAAGTTGCAAGAAATGGTGGGTTTATATGATTACGAAGTGTATATCAACTTTTAGTGTAAATGCAGCATATAGAACTACTTGCACAAGGTTTTATTACTAAAAGATTGTATTTTGAAAAACCAAAACATAGGGAAAAAAGTCAAAGAATTATTTTTCTGTTAAGTATAATGTTAATAAATCTCCAATGTTAAAATCTTATGATATATAAAGTGATTCCTACAATTTGAATTGAATTGTAACTCGAAAAATTTCATACGTAGGTCGGAATCCATTTAGGAAGAAGTTCCATATGTGAGTTTTCACATATTGAATCTAAACTTCTATCAAATAATATAATATGAGTTGAAAACAAATATAAGTGACACATGGAGATGGTTCCTTGCATGTGGTTTTCTGAACGAATGATGATTGAAAAGGAGTGGCATTTTTCTGAAAGAGTTGCATCTTCTAATATTTTAATTGTGAAGGCAACTAAAAAAAAGATTATTACAGGAAAATTTACATTGATAGATATATTATCCCCTCATCTTCAACCATGGTTATCAAGCCTATCATTGAGAAAGATGATTATGGTTGCACAATGAGCCAATTTCAGGTTAGATCTTAGGGTGTTGTCAGTGGTAGATATATTGTGAAGATTGGAAACAATTTTTCATTCATCACCATCTGTGGAAAGCATAAAGTAAAGTTAATCGAGTTTTGATGGCTGCTTTCTAGGGACTCTGGAGCCTTCAAGGATAGGTGGTATGCTAGGAATTATACATCATATTAACCCCTCATTTCCAGGACTTATCCAAGAGGGAAATTCCACTGAAGCTGGGCTATATGCGCTGAAAATGGGTATTAGTGAGGCGGGATCCTTGGTCTTCATATAGGTGGTGGTAAAGGGGGATTCTAGTATAGTTATATCTTTGCTAGCCAAACCCTGCAGTTCTTAGAGATTAACATAGATTTTTCCCTTCGCTAACTCAAAGCTGTACAGATGAACTTCTCATTCATGACTTGAGAGTCCCTCAATCTGCTAATACTATTTTGGATTGGCTAGGTAAAGAGTGGACTCCCCAAAGGCGTAATGTTTCATTTCAGGGCATTTCTACAGAGGAGATGTTAGATATGTCTGCCCATCATGTGTGACCTTTTGTTGTGATATTCTGATTTTATGTTTGTATGTCTCTTTACCTTTTCATTTCTAGGATATATAGACTCGATCATATGGCTTTAGTATCTGTTTCTGTACATTCTATTTCCTCTTAACGAAACCTTTGTAATACACACGTTTATGCACACACAGGCATTCTATTTTATTTTTAGGTAATATTTGTCATCGGTGAAAGATATTTTCCTACATAGAAAAAACGTAAAAAGAAATATGTAACAAAATTTTTTATTTCTCATTTTATTTTTGGGATAAAATTTGTCATCTGTAGATGATAGTTTTCTTTGTGAAAAAAAATAAAAAATAAAAAATTGAATGCAGACATTCAAATTTTATAAGTTTCTATCTTAATTTTGTACAAATTGAATCCCTAATAATTCATCGCCCTCTTCTCACGATTATTAATCTCATTGTCTTTGCAACATTGATATGTACTGTGTATATTCACTTGTTATGTTCAAGAGGCAAGCAATCTGTGCATTTTCACCATTTGAACTCTAGTTAAGGTTCAGATTGCATGGAATATCAGATTCATTACAACTTGTGGAGTTGTTTTCTTCTTTCAGGGTTTAGATGGACAGTCAGACCCCAAGAGTATACATGGAGGATGTGAAGTATTGGCCGGCGAAAAGTGGTCAGCTACAAAATGGATGAGGCAAAGAACTACCAATTGACTTTTTTTTCTCTTTCAACTCTCATTCTTTGTATAGACATTTCATCTTCTCATAGGCTGTCATAGATGTAGCTGTGTCAATATGTGAATTTCATAAAGACCACAGAAACACAGCTTCTAAACGCCGTGGAATCGAATGTATATGATGATGGATCATTTCTTCTCTTGGCTGCTTTGCTTCTCAAATGATTGTTCATAGCTTTCTTGAAAAGGTCCATTATTTGTTATCATATGCAGAAATGATGTTTCAGATCCATATTGTTCATCTTATAGACAGTTGGAAGGTAAATGAATTTCCGGAAGTGGATCCTCTGAAGCACTAAAAGCCGGTAGCACTTTTTCCTCCATGAAAAAGTACGTCATCAATTAAAAAGAGACAATTAACTTTAGTTAAATCCAAGTTAACTAATTATTTTTATTTTTTATTTTCTTTTACACTTTTAAACTGGTCGATTATTTTCTCTCAATGAATAGAAACCCTTTGTCTTCTACGAATCCTTCAACGGCGTTGGATTCGCTTGAAACCTTAAAACCTCTTTACAAATAAGAACTATACGGAAAAATAAATAAAAACATTTATCTTATTACCTATTTCTTCAGGCATGATCGCTTTCACGCCAATTTGACGTCCAATTTGACGTCATTGAAGGATTCGTAGAAGAAGACACGAGGTTTCTGTTTATCGAGAGAGAAAATAATCAATTAGCTTAAAAGTGTAAAAAAAAAGTAAAAAATAAAAATAGTTAACTTGGGTTTAATTAAAGTTAATTGTCTTTTTTAAGTGATGATGTGATACTTTTTTTTTTGTGAGAAAAAAGTGCTACAAAGGGTTGATATTTAGGCGAAATTTCAGTGAAAAATAATTTTTTGATTAAAACAATTGAACGAAATAAAGAGCTGAAATTTCGAAATTTTGCCGAAATAAATTCACTTTTTTTTTTATTTGAAGTATTTTAATATAGACTTAAGTTTAATCAATTTCTTTCTTTTTTTTTCTTTTTTTAGTAAGTACTAAGAAATAAGTTCTAAAATATTAATAATAAAGTTAATCAATAAAAAGTGATATCTTCATTAAAATATATATTATTAATGAACATACAAATTTAAAAAAAAACAACAAATAATATTTTGATTAATAATGTGAAATAATACAAAAGTTTACAACTAATAAATACAAAATTTATGTTACAACATCCAAAAAGTATTTAAGTATCCAAAATATATTGGATTCAAATTCAAACGAGAGCCGTTTAACGATCTTTAATAGAAACTGATCATTTGACCATAATACCCCTCAATCAATGATAATTGTAATATATATGAGCTATTTTTTAATTATTTATTTTTTGATTTTATTTTTTGTTATTTTTTATTATTTTTTTTAATTTTTATTTTTATCCTATAATTATATGAGATCAATGGGGTTTTCACAATTTTTATTGGTACTAAGCTTCTTTCTTCTTCTATATAAGCATTTATTTTGTTCTTAAGATTATTAAACAAGGTATAAAAGGGTATTTTCATCCATAAAATATATTCCAATAAGCAAAAATCAAATATTCACTTACTTTATTGATAGTTACTAATGGAAGGGGTTTGTTGTAACATACTTTCAAACTATAGAGGAGGTGTTTGTGAAGGCTAAAGTTTAGGGGTACTTGTTGCCATTATGCCAAACTCAAGGGGGTGTGAATGTAATTTATCCTTTTTTTTTTTAACTAGATTTTAGAATTATTTCGACCGAAAATTTCGGAGATAAAGTGCACATTTCGGGCGTAATAAATCTGAGCAAAGTACAAAAAATTTGCTAAGATTTCACCGAAATATTGGCCATTTCGATTATTTATTTTGCGAAATAATTCAATCCGAAAAAATGCCATTTTGAATTTCGTCCAGCATAACCGAAATCGAAATTTTAAACTATACCTGTGGAGTTAATGTGGTGGCGACACGTGGCCACAGGGTTGGCCTCTCTTTGAAATTTATCTCCGTCGACCGGCTTCTAACGGCCATCAACGCAACGTCTTGAGATGCCCTTGCCATCAATGCCAGGGAACAAAAAGTTAAAAATTTAATTTTCCAGCCCAAAGGCTTTTTTATCTATGTTCTTTTGATTTTTTTTGGTTGAATAAAAAAAATCTCCACTGCAAGTCTCAACGCGGACGAAAAAGAAGCTTTCCGCTACACTTCGTTGCTATCAAGTCTAAGGTTTCAGGAAACTTTTGATTATTTCAATCTTCTCATCTCCGACAGATCTAATCTAGGTAATCTCTCTTTCTCTCCCCCGACAGATCTAATCCAGGTAACATAAAATCTAGGGTTTTGAAGTGTATCTAATCTAATTAATTTAAAATGTCTCTAATCTAATTAGTTGCAAGTGTCTTAAACATAAGCAGATTTTATGTTGAAAGTCTTACTCGAATTTCTGGATTAACTGTGCCCTGAAAGATGCTTAACTCTTATGTTTAGCAATTACATGATAGTAATCTATCTTAGTAATCTTGTCCAAGTTTTTCAAGTGGTTAAAAATATTGCAATTACTGAGATTTTTAGAAGAGATGTTTAACTCTTCTATTTAGCAATTATTGAATCAAATTTTCTGGATAAACTGTGCACTGAAGAGATGTTAGCAATTACATGAAAAGTTTTGCAATTAATGTGTGGTTAAAAATACCAAGTAAAGATTGACAAATTTGATGATGTCTTTGTTTATAGGGGTAGAAATTCTCACATTTCAGTAGTGTATGGGTGTTCAATTATGTTAGATTGCAAATAAGTGGAGACTTGCTCTTTCTGTGTTGATGCCTAGTCAGATGTATACCTCTTGTGTACAGGGTGTGGTTATCCTGTACACAAATAAGAGTTAAACATATTTCAGGGCACAGTTCATCCAGAAATTCGATTAAGACAGTTTCAACATAAAATCTGCTTATGTTTAAGAGACACTTGCAACTAATTAGATTAGAGACATTTTAAATTAATTAGATTATATACACTTTAAACCCTAGATTTTATGTTACCTGGATTAGATCTGTCGGGAAGAGAGAGAGAGAGATTACCTAGATTAGATCTGTCGGAGATGAGAAGATTGAAATAATCAAAGGTTTCTTGAAGCCGTAGGCTTGAGAGCAACGAAGTGCAGCGAAAAGCTTATTTTTCGTCTGCGTTGAGACTTGCAGTGGAGATTTTTTTTATTCAACCAAAAAAAATCAAAATAACATAGATGAAAAAGCCTAGTGGAGATTTTTTTTATTCAACCAAAAAAAAATCAAAAGAACATAGATGAAAAAGCCTTTGGGCGGAAAAATTAAATTTTTAACTTTTTGTTCCCTTGCATTGATGGCCAGGGCATCTCAAGACGTTGCGTTGATGGCCGTTAGAAGCCGGTCGACGGAGATAAATTTCAAAGAGAGGCCAACCTTGTGGCCACGTGTTGCCACCACATTAACCCCACAGAATTTTCTTCTCTAGATTAGAGACTAAGTTACTATATTTATCTTATGTACTCTTCTATTTAAAGCCCTATGTGGTCTCTTTGTACTCACTTTGAATTATCAATAAAATCAGTTTATCTTCATAGTATCAGAGCAGACGATTGGCCTGTACTGATTGTCCACTACTTGTTTACCCTTTCTAGTGGGCAGCATCATTGCCTTCTGTCGGGCACCATTATCGATGAGCCTAAGTCATTTCTCTAACTATTTTTTTTTTTTTTTCATTTCAACCCCTTCTTACCATTTAGTTTTATTTTTAAATAAATTTAGAGCATCTACAATGTCTGATATTCAACTTTCATTCTTTGCCTCACTGTATCAACTTTCACAAGCACAAGTATTGATTTAGTCAATAATCCCATGCAACAGAGACGTCTTTTCATTGGAGAACACCCAGAAGATGATTGCTTTTAAAGGTAAAGAAAGCTATTTGATCATTAAATAATTGTCATCTCATCTCGTCACTTGTCAAACTATTATTCATCGTCAAGCCATTTTTTGTTAAGGTTCAAATTAACCCTTCAAGTTGTTGGTTGTGTGGAGAAAGAAGATTTTAAAAAAAATGATGTGTCTACAAAGAGCCCACTTGTTTGGCCCATGAGGCCCATTTAAGGACCGACGATCCCTTTTGACAAGACCAATGCAAGATCCTGACGATCCAATTTTAAGGCTCAAAGAGGCCATTTTTTCAAGGTAGGTAACTGTATTGGCAATGACCATAGGCAAGTTCACGGAGCTCTTGGCCCAAAGGGGCCCATTATAATGTTAAAGAAGCTACTTTGGTTTATAGAGGTGTTGACTAATAAAGGTTCATTCTCTTTTTGACCAATTGAGGCTCGTATTGTTCTCTTCTTTCTCTCCATATCGCATGATCGATGGCAATGACATCTGACAAGCACCACCACATGATCTATTTATCAGTATCAAACTCACGTAGATTTTTCAAATCCCTATAAATTTAAGGGGGAATAACAGAGCAAATATATTGCAGTATGATAATACAATGAATGGTGGAATATCCTATCAACTCAATGAGTGATTCATGGAAAAAATAAAGGTAATAATAAAATCAAGAGATTTAATTGAGGAATTAAAAGAGAAGATGAAGGTAAGACTATGGATTTAAATTATAAGATTTAGTAAATATTTTAAATTTATTTCTAGACAATGGGTTCTTCTCTCCCACTTTAACTTCAACTTCTAAGAAACTAATACCTCTCACATTTGACTAGTTCGTTAAGATAACCTCCTCTCTGGTTTGTAATGGGAACGATTTCATCAAGCACAACCTTTAACGTATTCTGTTTGTTAGGATAAAGAAGAAGGCTTCAAATTTGATATTGGGAACATCTGCATCTTTCCTTCTCGCTCACGGAAAGCTTCCAATTCAACCCCTATTTTGCTTCACGAAGGACGTCCCAATGTAGCTAAAATTGTTAAATTCCATTTGTTGTTTTCAATAATCTCTTAGCTGAATGGACAAATTCTGGGTTTCCATCCGTAGTTGTTTACAGGTGGGATTTTGGTAAACACAATCTACATATGCCGATGATACTTGGGTGTTTTTCTACGTGTCTTAAGGTCGGAAAAGCGATCCAACTCAGATTTAAACCACTATGATACGATTGTTCTCAAGACGTTTGTTCAAATCGAGTATGAGAAAACGGGTTGAGAAGACGTGGAAGGTAGACTGCAACTACGATCCAACATAATTTCCCAAGTTTGGAGCACAATGAATTTCTCACTATAATCGTCTCACTCAAACATTTGTTCTCCTCCATTGGCCTAAGCCTCTTAGGCTTTATATAAGTCAAAGAGAATCTCTAAGATGAAGATAAGTACTATTATCCTTCTCATTTGAAATGGTTTCTAAGTTAATTCTCTTATTAACATGGAGCAACCATATTAATAAATGTAACGGTTGAACTAATGTCAATGTAATGATCAATTTAATGTGATTTTTATTAATGACAACTTATTAATTGCAACTTATGAGGTAACACATTGTCGGCACTTGACATCGTCGAATCGTAGGTCGGCGTGCTAAGGTTTGTCTTGGCCGTTGACAATACCCGTGTCTGTGTCCGCCACACCTTAAAAACCGCCGAAAACTCCATTGACGGGCTCTCTGAAGATCTCCTCCCTGGCGAACTCCTATAAATCTCATACACAATTAAATAATGACTTAATCAATTATACATAAGTTGGTCACGCCATGTCGAGCACGATTCTCAATTTGATAATCTCATTCCATGCCAATGATTCGTACATACAAAAAACGAAAATTTTGGGAGCACTGGAGTAAAAAATGGTCCCCGACGAACATGGATTACCAGGACAGCACCTTGTCGTCCAGACCCAGCGGGCCCGAACACCAAGGCCTTTTAGCTTAACTCTTGTCAGGATGGTGGGACACCCCGGCGTCGGCGGTGATGCCGAGGTGTTTGCTGAGCCCGGCTGCGACTCGGCGGAACACTTACAGTTTTCATTATTTCTTATTTTCAGGTAACTTGGTAAAAGGCTCGCTCCAATTCCTTTCGCCTCATTTACCCATAAGTTCGGAACACTGGACTCATCAAAATCTCAATTCGTTTGTCCGGATGCCCGACGAACACGATCAGACCATATTCATACAAAGCTTTTAATGTTACAAATCTCATTTTTTTTGCGGAGGCGGTGACATAGCGATGATGTGGGATAGACTCGCTACAACATCCTTATTTGCTAACATGGCACTCTTGCCAAAAATGGCCATCAATAATAGTTGTCGAACACAGTAGTTAATCTGTTCTCCTCAATGACTGTAGTTCTTGTTCCTACGACTGAACTTGGTTGTTTTGTTTAGTGGGGACAATATTGTAGCAAAAATCTCTTCAAATTTTTCTCCATCACCAACCTCCTCTACCATCAGGTATAAACAGAAATATGGTACGACCACCATTCTTGATCATTGAGTGTTTAGCAAACCTTCCATTGTCATTTCCTTTCACCTCCAGCATGAGCAACTTCTTTCATAAGGAGGATTTTCGAAAGAAAATACCCTTAATCTTTTGCATCTGATCAAAAGTCTTGAGCATCCATTTCGCACTTTCAGGTTCCATTATGGGAAAATTAGGGTGTAGGGTAACTTTTTAAGAATAATGTAAGAAAACTCATTTGAAAAGTCTTGGTTTCAAAAA
>JAUPMG010082982.1:0-12792 GCA_031762675.1 Pachysandra terminalis | reverse complement strand
CTTGAATTTCCAGCTCTGTGCTCTTTTGTATGTCTTCTCAACAAGCTCCTTGCAATCAGTCACTTTGAGTCTAGAAGCAATCAGTGGAACACCCAAGTATTTAATGGGTAGTTTCCCAACAACAATACCTTAGATAGCTTTGATCTGTTCAAGAGATTTGTGGCTGATAGCAGAAGCAAATAATTGGGATTTTGAGTGATAGATGGACAGCCCAGTGAAAGCATGAAAATCATCTATAGCCTCTTTAAGAAGTCTAGCTGAACCAGGATCTCCAGCAGCGAAAACAAATAAATCATCAGCAAATGTGATATGAGTAATTCTTGGGTTGTTGCATTTAGGGTGATTTAAGAACTGCTGGCTTTCAGTTCTTTTCTTAATACAACAATCAAGATACTCCATAAGAACAATGAACATGTAGGAGGAAAGAGGGTCCCCTTGTCTCATCCCCTTTTTGCCCATTGAAGAACCCATTGAATGGGCCATTGATGGATAATGAGTAAGAAACAGTACTGACCACCTTGATCCAATCTTTGAACATTACAGGGAATTTCCAAGCATCTAGCATCCAGTCAGTAGCCTCCCATCTTACATTACCATAGGCCTTTCTCAGGTCAAGCTTACAAGCTACCCTAGGCTTACCCCTGTTAGTGTGATAGTCATTGACAAGTTCATGGGCAATTTGAATGTTATCAGATATATGCCTTCCAGGGATGAATGCATTTTGATGCTCTTCAATGTGGTCGCAAAGGAGGGCCTTAAGCCTATTAGCCAATAGCTTAGCTATGGTCAATAAGTTCAGCAGCTTGATCTTCAATGATATTTTTATTGACAAGAGGATGGTCAATAAGTTGGTTCCAAGAAGGGTGGGCTTCTCCGAGGATATCCTTATGGTGGGAGACAAAAATCTCAGCAATTTTCCCATGCTCCATGACACAATTCCCATTAGATTTCCTAAGAGAAAGAATTTTGTTGCGGGATCTGTGAATAAACAAGGACTTGTAGAAGTATTTAGAGTTGTTATCACCCTCTTTAAGCCAGATTTCTCTAGATTTTTGTCTCAAATGAGATTCATTAGCTCTAAGGAGAGCACAATACAAAGAGAATTTGTTTGCTTCCTCCTTATGGAGATGGTTAGCATTCCCACCCATAAGTTCCCATTGGAGTTTGACAAGATCTCTAGTAGTTTGTATTCTGTTTTGTAGATCAGAGAACTCAGTTCCACTCCACCTCTTTAACTTGCTCTTTAGTCTCTTCAGCTTTGAAGCCAGTATAAACATTGGAGTACCCTGTATGTGTTCAGCCCAAGTCTCTTCAACCATCTTGTTAAAGTCAGGGTGGCTAGTCCAGTTATTGAAGAATTTAAAGGGACAACTACCTTTGGGGCCATCAGAAAAAATCCTGACCAACATTGGGGAGTGGTCAAATACCCCAGGAAAAAGGAATTCAGCTTCAGAAGCAAGAAAATTCTGCATCCAGGCTTGGTTCTTCAACACCCTATCCAATTTGCATAGTATTCTGTCATTCAGCTGGCTTCTGTCATTCCAAGAAAAGTGGCAACACTTGTATCTAAGATCCCTGAGCTCAAGCTGATCAATACATTCATTGAACTCCTTTGTAGCTTGTAGGTTAATTTCCCTTCCACCCAACTTCTCAGAACTGAATCTGACAACATTAAAATCTCCCATTAGAATCCAGAGAGAATTAGAGTGTAGATGAGTCATGTCTCTCCAAAGCCTTTTTCTCTCATTCATTTCATTGGATCCATACACACAGCTGAACAAAGTGGAAGAATTGTTAGATTTAAATGTGAGGTTACCATGAATAATTTCACTAGAACTGAAAGTAGGGGAGAATTCCACTTCACTTTCATTCCAGCAAATCCAAATTCTACCCCTATCAGATATGGGGTAATTAAGGTATGAAGACCACCCAGGAGCAATACTATTGATGATATAAACTGAATTAAGAGCTCTCACCTTTGTTTCAACTAATGCAAAAATACCACGTTAGTAAATGGATTTTAGACTCCTTACTTCCCTCTGTTTCATAGGGTCATTTAGCCCCCTAATGCTCCAACAGAACAGGTTCAACATTTAGAACTAGATTGGGAGTGGGAACCATCTCCTGTCAAGGAGTTCTTCTGTGCCAACTTTATATTAGCAGGCTTATCTACTATTTCCACTGTACCTTCTCCTCCCACCAAAAGCACACTGAACTGATTTGTAGAAGACATAAGGGGCTGAGCTTGTGGGAGAGAGGGTGAAAGGATATTCTCAATAACACTATCAGGGACTTCACTAGGTGCACCCTCAACATGATTATGCTTTTCAATAGTTTCTATGTGTCTCTCCTCCAAACCACTAACGTTAGTCACTACAGATTCTGGCATTCAGTGCTGAGGTTCTGGCTCTCATGAGCAGTAGGTTCAGTATTTTGCTTCTCCCTTGAGTTAACTTGACATGTAATATCTTCCTTGGTAGCTTATGGCACTGCCATGGGCTCAACTTCAGTATTGCCGTCCAGATTCACCAATCTGCCAGTAAGTACCCATTTCTTGGGGACTTTAGTCATAAGAGGGCATGCTTTGGTCCAATGACCAAAACATTTACAGCTAGTGCAAGTCTGGAGTTTCCATAAGTATTCCACTTCAATATCTACAATCTCTTCAATCTGAGGGTCTCCTGAAATATTGAGTGAGATGTTATTGGGGAAGTCTGACTTGATATTAATTTCAACACACACCTTAGTATAATTCATCATAGTTCTGTTCTTTGTAGCTGTATCAACATTAAAGGGGTAGCCAATTGCACTAGCCACATAGCTTATTCCCTCCAAAGTTCTGGTGGTATGTTGAATAACTTGATCCAAATAGGCACTGTATTGAGGCTTTCTTTGAGAAGAGACATGTTTGGTCTCCGTTCTCTCAAGATTAGTAGCTTACCTGCAAGGTGCCTAGGGCCTGAGGCCAAAACTTTGTCTCTTATATCCTTACAAGAGAATTTAAAGAAGAAGAACCCATTGTTGTTGGCAGTAACCTCCACTGTGTTAAGTTTACCCCAAAGTCTTTGAGCAAATTTCTTGACAACATGCAAGGGGGGTCTTCTGTCCAAGAAGTGTCCAACCAAGGTTCCTTCCCACAGGGCAATGCCAGCTTCAATGACCTCCCTAGGAGGACAGACCAATACCCTACCATCTTTGAGAGAAGGAGGGAAATATGACAGCTGTGTTCGAGACGTGGGGGCTAAGTCAGCAAATAGGCTGGACCAGATACGAGGAACAGGTATCGAGGGGGGAGGGGGTGTAATCAAAGCTTCCAAAAGGGTATGACACTGCAGTACCAGCTCCTGCCAAACTAGAACACAGCCTGGGAGGAAGACTAGAAAAAGGGGATGTCAAACGAAGCATCTAGTGCTGAACCGACGAATGCAGGGGATAGGAGATAGAGAAGCTGGCAGGGGGTGAAAGCGGTGGTGTGCAGACCACCTTTTTCCCAAAGTAGCCTCGTCAGACTCCAAATAAGGTAAAGGAGCAGGGAGAATCCCTGATAGAGCATAAGCCTGAAGCGACGGATGTAGAGGGGCAGGAGAGAGAGAAGCTGGAGGGGCGCTAGATGCAGTGGTGGCCAGACCACCCTTCCCCAAAGTAGCTTCGATAGGATTTGAACACGAAAGAGTAGCAGGGTGTGACAACATCCCAGAAACAACATTAGCCTGGGACGAAATGCCATTCGCAGCAACAGGGGACATCCCAACAGGTTGGTGGGAACAATTTGGATTATGAAATAAGAGCGAATCCATCCCAGAAGGACCCGACCCGAAGGATGCAGAGAGCGGACAAGGAGTGAACGAAACCGCCTTTCCAGCAGGAGGGAGCAACCAGAGGAGACGGGGGAGACGCCGAAATAGGGCAGGGCAGAGAGGGGTGACCTGTTTCAAAAGAACAGTAGGAGGGGGGAAGAATGAGGAGGAAGGGAAGGGAAGGCAATAGAAAGGGAAGGAGGGGAAGGAAAAGGTGAAGGTGGAGGGAGGAGACCAGGGCCCACAACAGGGGAGGGAGGCTCCAAGGGAGGGAAGAAAGACAAGCAGGTGATGGAGGAGAGCTAACAGAGCAGGGGGAGGAGGGGGGGATGAGGAGAACTAACAGAGCAGGAGAAGCAGAGATCTAGCTAGGGAGAGCTGACCAAGCAGCTCTGGTGAGAGGTCTGGAAGAAGAGGACCCGGGAACAGGGAATGAGGAAGGGGAAGCAGGGGAGGATGCCTTACGGGCTTTCCTCCCCATGAGACGACGCAAGCGGGAAACACGAGTGGCAGGAAGACTCCGGCGCCGGCAATGCGCTGGAGAAGAGGAACAAGGAGGCTCAAGGAGGTTCAAGGGAGGCTCAAAGGAGGCTCAAGGTTGGTTGATATAAAAAAGAGATAAAAAAAAGTTTTAAGCATGTTCTTGAGCATAAGCCTGGTTTACAAAATAATGTTGTTGAGCATAAGCCTAGTTCAAGGGAGGCTCAAACTGGGCCTCTTATTTGCTTGAGTACAGTTTTGTTCTCACTCATAAGCCTAGTTTATAGAATCATGTTGTTGATGCCTTGAGTCGTTGAGCCTTTTTACTCACTACCATGCACACCCAGGTCTTGGTTTTGATTCTTTTTGTGAGCTATTGGCTTCTGACCCCTATTTTGCGATTGTGTTGGATGAAGTGATAGTAGGACAACGATCAACATTCCCTCTCCATGTTGGTTTCCTTTTTAAAGAGAATCAGTTATGTGTACCTAATTCTAGTCTTCAGTTGAAAATTATTAAGGAGTTGCATGATGAAGGGCATAGGGGGACGAGACAAGACTTTCCTACTTGTGTCTAGTTCCTATTTCTGGCCAACTATGCGTAAGAAAGTGTATAAGTTCATGAGGAATTGCCATACTTGTCAAATTGCCAAGGGCATAGCAACTAATGCAGGGTTGTATACGCCTCTTCCTATTCCAGAACAGCCATGGTCTGATGTGAGTGTGGACTTTTTTGTGGGACTTCCTCATACAAAAGAAGTATGGACTCTGTCTTTGCAGTTGTTGGTCGTTTCTTAAAGATGGCACACTTCATTGCTTGCAAGAAGACTACAAATGCAGTCCATGTGGCACAAATATATTTTTGAGAGGTTTATCGTCTCATGGTCTACCTCAATGTTTTAAAAAAAACTTGTACAATCTAAACACACATGTACAATCTAAAAAAAAACTTGAATTCTTTCTTTTTTTAATTAAAAGCAGATCCGAATATATGATTTAATTATTTTTTATTTATTAAGAACCCATAAAATAATCTAAAAAAACTAGAATTTGTTTTTTTATGAACAACAAGAAACAAACGTATGGAAGAAAAAATGAAATGGTTTCTTTCAAATTTGAAACCGATGTATGATTTAATTATTTTTTCTTTAATTTATTTTTCATTATTAAGAACCTATAAAATAATCTAAAAAAAAACTTGAAATGTTTTTTTATCAACAACCAGAAACGAACATAAAAAAAACGAATTGGTTTCTTTCAAATTTGAAACCGAATATATGATTTTATAATTCTTTCTTTAATTATTTTTTCTTTATTAAGAACCCCTAAAATAATATAAGAAAAAACTTAATTTTTTTTTTATCAATAACCAAAGACGAACATATAGGTAAACAAACTAATTGGTTTCTTTCAAATTTGAAATTTCAACAATGAGAGAGAGAGAGACAAAGACTTACCGGAATGTCGTTAGAGGATAGTCGGCCGACAACAAAGGTTTAGAGTTTAAGGCTTGTAGAGAAAATAGCAATTGTTAAACCTATTTTAGGGTTTTAGAATTTAGATTAAAACTCTAAAAGCCTCTACGTTGTAATTAGTTAATTACCCCACCGGGTTCCAATTATTGTTTTAACCCGGCTGGGTCATTGGTTTAACCGGTTTAACGAGTGGGTCTTGCTAGGTTTTGAGACTTATTGGGTTAAAAGCCCACCTAACTAGGTTATATTACTGGGTACCAATTGAACCGGATGAGCCGGGTTTTAAAACACTGGTCAACCTCAATCCATTGTTTCTAATCGAAACACTCGAATTCTTCATCACTTTTGGAGGTGTTTGTGGAAGCTTGCAAATATAGGGCTAGATTTTAGCAATGCTTATCATCCTCAAACTGATGGCAAAATGGAGGTTGTTAATCATTCGTTGGGTTATTTACTACGAAGCTTGGTGGGAGAAAATTTGAAGATATGGGATCAGAGATTGTACCAAGCGGAGTTTTCCTACAACCGCACTGTCAATAGGAGTACGGATTTCAGTCCTTTCACCACTGTATCTGGTTATAATCCCAGATCACCATTGGACTTAGCTCCTGTACCAGATTTGAATCGTCCAAGTAAGAAGGTTGAAAATTTTACTACACACTTGTAGGATATACATGAGGCTGTTAGGAAAAATCTGCAGGAGTCCAATGCCAAATACAAGGTTGCAGCTAATCAGAAACGACGTCGTGTGGAGTTCGATGTTGGTGATTATGTGTGGGGGATCTTGACCGAGGATAGGTTTTTTGTTGGCGAGTACAACAAGCTTGCATCAAGGAAGATTGGATTGTTGGAGATTATTGAGAAGATCAGTCCTAATGCTTATGGTTTGAAGCTACCAAGTCATATTCGTACGACTGTTCAATGTGAAGCACCTTGTGCCATATTATGGGGATAGTTCCGATGATGACGCTGCAAATTCGAGGGAGAATTCTCTACCACCTGAGAAGAATGATGTAGTAGAGGTGATCGCGGAATATAATTTAGAAGCATTGGATCTAAACAAGATACATCGTCTGCACCGTGGCTTCAAACGAGCATAACTTTCGGCTCCAGTGTCAGAATCGGGCCTATAATACCATTACGAAAATCCCTCGACGAAATCTACAAGAATCACCACTATCCAATTATGTGAGATGCCTGTCGGTCTTTTAAAGCCGTTTAGACCCTCAAAACGGCCTCCAAAGTCTTTTACCAATTTTTTTAGTAATTTTTGCTTTCCTATTTCTTTTAGGCTTATTTTTTGAAATTTTCTATTACTTTAGGATTTCTTTTCTTTTAGCAGTTTCTTATTTTTTTTAGGATTGCTTTTTAGTAGTTTTCCATTTCTTTTAGGATTTCTTTTTAGTAGTTTCATGTTTCTTTTAGGACATCTTTTCTTAGATAGGATTTTCTTATGAATAGAGAAGTTAGATTTCATGATTAGAATTTTTTTGAAATTGAATTGAGAAGTTTGTTTTTTCTTTTTCTTTTTGTAAGCGAATTAAGAAGTTTTCTGACTTATTCCTATTGTTCTAAGGTTTTGCCTAAAACCTGTATGAAGCTGTGTGTTATGTGACCAAATTCATCAACTCTCTTCTTCTTCGTCCTACATCAGCTTCTAAGTAAGCATCCGCAGTCACTTCTACTACATCATGAGGGCGGTTGACCACAAGCGAAAAGAAGACATTACATGTAATTGGTAAAGACTATAGATTATTTTTTTGTAATGACATTGATTCTTTATATCCTCCATTACATGTGGTTGATAAAGACTATAGATTACCTTTTTGTAATGGGATTGATTCTTTACATCCTCCACTTTTTTGTTTAATGAGATTGATTCAATCTTTACATCCTCCACTTTCTACCTTACCTATTGAAGCTTCAACTTAAGAATCAACTAGTTCATCACAAACGGAAATAGTACATTACACTTGATAAAAAGTAATGGGTTGCATAATTTTATATATTGTTTCTCATAATTCCTATAGATTATTTCTCTAGGTTGCATAATTTTATACAGGGAAAATTACGGATAAGCCTTATTTTAGAGGCTTATTCTCTTTTCACTCCTCTATAAAATAGATAACTACTTATGCTTCCTATTTTACAATTTATTTGTCATTTCAGTCCTTATTTTAGTGGTTTATCCTCTTTTCACTCCTCTATAAAATAGATAACTACTTATACTTCTTACTTTACAATTTATTTGTCATTTCAGTCCTATGACACTGCCAATTGGGACAATATAATATATCAGAATCTTTCAAATATATCCTTTGCAAAGACATTAAAGCAAATCATAGATGCTTTTATTTGCTTTTTTTCTTTTACTGAGAACCCAAAAACTAGAAACGAACATATGCTTTTAATTGGATTATTATTGTTTTATATATATCAAGAACCCATAAACAAAAATATGCTTTTAATTTTTTATTGAATTGTTTTATTAAAAACCCATAAACGAATATGTATAATCAAAAAAAAAAAAAGAACTTGAATTTTGTTTATTAAGTACCCAGAAACGAAAATGTATAATCTGAAAAAACAAATATGATTTTTTTTTCCAATGATTAGAGAGAGGGAGAGGGCGGCCTTTGTTGGCTTTAATAAAGGTATTTGGAGGCTTTTATACATTTAAAATTTTTTTTTAATTATTTTTAGAATGTTGTTTTAATATCTTGTATGGGATAAAGATTCTAATATATCATCATTATTGGCACTGTTATAAGAGTGAAATGACAAATAAATTGTAAAGTAAGAAGTATAAGTAGATAGCTATTTTATAAAGGAGTGAAATAAAGCTTATCTGTAATTTTCCCTTTTCTATATTGTTTCTCATAATATCTATATATTATTTCACTTTTGTTTAGTGACTTACAATGATATTTATGAAGATAAGAGGACTTTACACGTTATAAAAAGTCATGGGTTGCATAATTTTATCTATTGTTTCTCATAATATCTATATATATTACTTCTTTGGGTTGTATAATTTTATATATTGTTTCTCAAAATTTCTATATATTATTTCTCTTTTGTTTTGTGAATTACAAGGTTATTTATGAAGATTATATTGCTCTTGAATAAGTAGAAATAAATTAAAACAGTGACAAAATCAACCTAGAGTTGCTTGTTTCTATTATGATATTAATATAAAAAAATTATGGTAAATTTTATTTTCTTCTATATATAATTATGATATTAATATAAAAGAAAAATTATGATAAATTTTATTTTCCGCTCTTTTCTTCTTGTATATATGTGCTTTCTTGTATTATGCTCTGAAGATGCTCTAGACCATAGGCTGCCGCTCTCATGCTCACTCAGCTTTGGTGACTATGGCTAGATCACAACTCTTCAACCTCACATTAAGCTCAGGTTCTGTTCATACGAGGCAATCTCATCATTCCTCAACACCCCTAGACTCATAATAGGCTTAAAGAGATTCTAACCTTTGCGCGCCTTGCCCAGATCAGTTGCTAAAACAATTCACGTTAAAAGCGTTGCACCTAATTCAAGTACTCCACATTATTCTTCCCCAGCACAAACAAATAGCCAAAAAATAAAAAATTAATAATAATAATCCATGGAGACCGAATATCTAGGATAACCCAAGACCGAATATCTAAAAGCTCCAAAAGCCTTTGTAGAAACCCAGATCTACAGGCATAATTTAGAGAGCTTAGAAACATGAATATTTCTCTAAATATCTATCTAGCCAAGTTCTCACTTTATTATCAACTCAATACCACATAGAATTAAGTCTATTAGCTCTTAGCGTAGAGTTCATACAAAGCCGACCCAAAAGCAAAACCACACAGTTGACACTACGCAAGGAAGAAGCCCGGAGATGCTGAAGTCATTTATGCTAAGGACTTTTCTCAAGCTTATGCTGTATCTTGGGAGAGACTGGGGAGAAAGCAGGAGGCCCAGTGAGAAGTTTCCGTGGGGAGGCAGTCTCTGAGATGGGCCCTCCGGTCCCTATGTAGGAAGTTTTCCTTACCTCATTTGGTGTGAGAAGCAGGCGGAAGGTCCAACCAAGGACATCAGGAGCAAAAGCACGGTAAACTAGGAATATATCATACCAGCTCGAAAACTTCACATATGGATCACCCCTGCATGCCCCAGATACAATTAGCCTAGCAAACTCCTCGATATGACTGTCAGTCACATGCACCTGAAATCAAACCATTGATCGTATTAGGATAAATCCAGCATCACCTCAAACGAAAAACAAATTGTTATTTTTAGGATTTCAAAACATAGATTGGTGGATTGACTCAGAAGCCTGCTGATCCAGGATACCCAGTTACTAATTGCCTCAGGTTACAAAAAACTCACTCTCTAATGTAGGTAATATGCCCAAGAAATTGAATTTTAGAATATAGGATAACTTCATCATCAAGCAAAATAAAGTTGTTGATTCCCAAAAAGAACTACCAAGTTATTGCTTGTATTGCTTCCCCTTGTGGGAAAGAGCTGTCGAAGACAAGCAAACTGATCTGAGAAAGGAATTTGTCTGTTATTGCTACTAGTAGCCACTTGTAAATTGCACCAATTTTGTGTGTGAAACTGAGCTTGAATTCAAAACTGTGTGATCCGTACCCATTTCAATGACAATAGATATATTTTAAATGTTTGATACATATACTGTGTAGAAGGAACTTACTTCTCTCTCTTCCTTCCATTTCATCTCTGCACCCTCCTCTAGCATGAACCTGCCTCTATTCATTTCACTACCAACCCAACCATGTGTTGCTATTGTTACTCCAACCTCATCACTAACTTCGAACCTCAGTGTCTCATAGAAGTTGATTACTGCTGCTTTTGCAGCCTAGTCATGAAAAATTCAGATAAAAATAAAAACACATAATTAGATCGCGAAGACATAAATCAAGAAGTGAGATCACTAATTCAAATGAAAACAAGAACCAGTTTTGCAAAACCCTTCTTCAATTACAACTACTTCTGTTCATTTCCAACTAAATACCAGATCGAAACTAAATTAGTGTTTATTGTCCTTTTCACCTCATAAAGTAGTTTTAGAAAACCTCACATGTATGCTACATAAAAAATAGATGAAATGGTTAAAATCAATAATATTCATTATTGATTCATCAGTACTCACTGCATATAGGCTCATTCTCGGTAATGGTAACCAGCTCTCCACTGATGCATTAACAACAATCCGACCATTGCTCTGTCTTAAATAAGGAAGAGCGACATATGTAGGATAAACATTTCCCCAAAAATTAATGTCCTGAAAGTAAGAAATTCAGAATCACTACATTATTGTGAGCAAATGAAGATACATACTCATTATCATAATTATGGTTGGTAACTTATGTCCTCCATAAACACTTGAATAGAAAATATAAATACTTCACATGCTATTAATGTCACTTTAAATCCTTACCATAATATGGGGAAACACGGATGTGTCAATTGCTTCCTCAAAGAAGAAAGTGTGTCCCAAGCTGGCAGTATTTACTAGGTGATCCACTGCAAAGTTGGACAAGAAAACACCATAGATAGAGGCCCTCCATGGAAATTTTTAAATCGTTTCAAGAAACTTGATTTCAAATTAATGTAACTCCCACAGTTCAAAAATGGTGATTGAAACGGGAAAGCATCTCAAGAAGAGTACATTCACTTTTTTTCTTAAGATATTTGCATTAGCTAAAGAGGAAGATAGTAGTCCTTCATGACTTACCCTTTGCAAGTTGGACCCATGTCTAATGCATCCCACTAAAAAGGAGATCTCATAGGTCAAAATATGACATGATTTGATATTTTAAAAATATAACTATATCTTTCTCTAATTTCAACAATAGACCTTTTATTCTTCTTACAGTTCAAAAAATTTAGAGATTTGCATCATAGGAGAGTCCATGTTTGTTTAATTTAATGAAGATTTCTTTGGTGGAACCATCAAAATGGTGGATTGGAATTCGCTATCCATTATGGAATCAGGTAAATGGAATTCCTACTCTCCTGACAACTCTCATTAGACATAACCCATGGAAGGGTTGTCTGATCATGTTGTTAATGTTATCTTTTTGTAAGCTCAATCTAGTTGCTTAATAATCACCACATGACAAGTTCTTGTTCTTTCAGTTGATAAATCTTTTGATTGACAATGTAAATTGGATTCCAAATAACAAACTTCAAGGAATTTTAATCCCAAGATACATTTTCAGAATTCTAGTGACCACTCCGATGAAATTGCTGAAGTTTATTTTGATTTTCCCACTTGTAATTAAAAAAGAAAATATAAAAATTGTTATTTTAGCATTTTCTTTCCTTCTTGCAGAAAAGTATACTTTATCATGTTTTGATAAACTGATCTTTAGTCAATGAATCAAATAAAATAAAACAAAATGAGAATTAAAAAATATATATATCTGCTACAATAGATCAACATATGTTTATGTAGAGTGTTATTGAAAATAAGTGTTGTGATAAGTAAAGAAATATTGATTATTAACCAATATATCTAATAAATATTGAGGTTGTACTTAATATTAGATTAATGTTTTTGAAAACTTAAATTTTAATAGCTTGTTTAAACTAGAATTATCAATCTTTTTCTTTGGCGTCAACTTAGTCCTAATCAAATTATTGGCTATGTAAAACCAATTAGAAAATCCCTTTTCTCTTTTTTTTTTTTATTTTGGTGAGTAACCAGCAATATATAAATATGGATAAGACAAAGAAATACAACAGAAACAGAAAAACGCCTGGAACTCAAGATGAGAGGCAAGGCCCAAATAGAAAAAACCTTACAAATACAAAAGACCTAAGAAAAATCAAGTAGATGACCATCAGCGTCTGGAACTCAAGATGAGAGGCAAGGCCCAAATAGAAAAAACCTTACAAATACAAAAGACCTAAGAAAAATCAAGTAGATGACCATCAGCGTCTGGAACTCAAGATGAGAGGCAAGGCCCAAATAGAAAAAACCTTACAAATACAAAAGACCTAAGAAAAATCAAGTAG
>JAUPMG010082972.1:0-12792 GCA_031762675.1 Pachysandra terminalis | reverse complement strand
ATGAGTGAATACATATTAATTTAGGTTTACTCATGTTATTTATATTATTTCTTTTCAGATCTCAGAAGCTAGAAGTACACTAAGGGATCTGATATGGATTGGGTAGCACACTCTGCTTGACGTACGTAAGATTAGTCTAGAATTAGTCAGTGATACTTAGAATGCCTAGAATCTTGATCCTAGGCTTTATAGTTACTTATATCTTGCTAGAACTGCTCAGGACTTCCGCTTATGATAAAAATTGTGTTGCCACTCTCGTAGAAATACGAGCTGAAGGTGACGCTTGGATCGAAAAATCCATGAAATTGGAAAAAATCCGGTCATGGTCGTTACAGCTACCATACACCTGGTGTGTCTAGCCTGTGTGGTAAGAGTAGGAGATCTGAACCTAGAGGCCGACTTGATTGTTGTACACATGGTGAATTTCGACGTAATCCTCGGCATGGACTGGCTTGCTTCCTATCATGCCAGAGTGGATTGCTTCGAGAAGACTGTGGTCTTTGATCTCCTTGGGGGTAGGTGACTTACTTTTCTCGGGGCTGAGAAAGATGAGTATCAGACGGACTTCCTTGGTTCAGTGGAAGTGGGACAACAGTTATCGTTGGAGGATATGCCCACAGTCTGAGAGTACATCGTAGTATTCCAAGAGATTCCAGGGTTACCACCTAGGAGAGAAATAGATTTCGGTATTGAGTTGGTACCAAGCACATCACCTATTTCACTTGCGACCTAATGAATGGCCCCGACAGAGTTGTGTGAGTTGAAAGAACAGTTAGACGGATTGAGTTCTCTTGGCTTCGTCGGGCTGAGTACGTCTCCGTGGGGTGCACCGGTTCTATTTGTGAAGAAGAAGGATGGGTCACTTCGTCTCTGTGTAGACTATAGGCGGTTAAACCAGGTCACAGTAAAGAACAAGTACCCTTTACCTAAGATTGACGACCTGTTTGACCAACTGAGAGGAGCGCAATACTTCTCCAAGATAGACCTGAGGTTAGGACACCATCAGCTGAGGATCAGATAGGAGGATGTCCACAAGACGGCTTTTCGCACTTGTTATAGGCATTACGAGTTTGTAGTCATGCAATTCGGGTTGACGAATGCATCGACGGCTTTCATGGATCTGATGCACCGGGTGTTCATACCTTACTTAGACCAGTTTGTCGTCATCTTCATAGACGATATTCTGATCTATTCGAGGTTTAGGGAGCACCATGATGAGCACCTTAGGATAGTGTTGCAGATGTTGTACAAGCACCAGTTGTACGCCAATTTTGATAAGTGCGACTTAGGGAGGGACGATGTGAAGTTTCTCGGACATGTAGTTTCCAGGAGTGGCATCTCCGTGGATTCATCGAAGGTGGATCCAGTTCTCGGTTGGGAACAACTGAAGAATGCATCAGAGATCAGGAGCTTCCTTGGTCTGGCGGGTAACTATTGGAAATTCATAGAGAAGTTTTTCACCATAGCGGCACCTTTGACTCGACTGACTAGGAAGGATGTGAAGTTTGATTGGAACGATCAGTGTTAGACGGTGTTGGCAGAGCTATGACTTCAGTGCCAGTTCTGGTGATACCAGTCAACGGCTAGAAGATGGAGGTATATACAGATGTATCTCTACAAGCGTTGGGTGCAGTCCTCATGCAAAACAGGAGAGTTATGGCGTATGCATCTCGACAGCTTAAGACTCATGAGTGTAACTACCCTACTCATGACCTTGACTTGGCTATAGTAGTATTTGCCCTGAAGCTATGGCGACACTACCTCTACGGAGAAGAGTTCAATTTATTTTTAGACCACAAAATTCTGAAGTACAACTTCACTTAGAAGGACCTCAACATGGGCCAAAGGAGGTGGATTGAGTTGTTGAACGACTATATCTCGACACTCAACTATCATCCTGGGAAGGCAAATGTGGTGGCTGATGCGCTGAGCTGTAGACCTGAAGGGTGCTATCTCAGTTGATGCGCCAGGAGTGGACTCTAGATCAGGCTATAGCAGACTTGGGTGGACGATCAGTGGGTCAGTGTGGTGAGATTTATCTATTCAGTATGGTTGCGAAACCCTCTTTGGAGATTTGCATTGCTGCTAGTCAGAGAAATGTTCTTGAGCTTTAGCTACTAGCAGCCGATGACGGGAAGTCAGAGTGGACTTTGCATGCAGATGGATTGATCAAATACTTGGGTCATTTGTGTGTGCCAGAGGATCAACAGCTCAGGAGAGAGATCCTGGAGGAGTCATACAGTTCACGGTATTCCATTCATCCAGGGAGTGCAAAGATGTGCGGTGATTTGAGAGTGAACTTCTGGTGGCCTGGGATGAAGAAGGAGATAGCGCAGTTTGTAGCAAGGTGCCTCACTTGTCAACAGGTAAAGGCTGAACATCAGAGATCAACTGGACTATTGCAGCCTCTACCTATAGCTGAGTGGAAGTGGGAGCACATTACTATGGACATCATTGTGGGTTTACCCAAGACCCGGGGTACGTTGGACTCGATTTGGGTGATTGTAGACCGACTCACTAAGTCAGCCCATTTCTTGCCAGTCAAGACATCAGCCACAGCAGAGGAAATCGCTAGACTGTATGTATGGGAGATTGTGCGACTTCACGGTGTGCCAGTCAGCATAGTTTCAGACCGGGGTTCACTGTTCATGTCGAGGTTCTAGGAGAGTTTACAGAAAACCATGGGTACTCAGTTAGACTTCAGTACGACTTACCATCCCCAGATGTACGGGCAGACTGAGAGCGTGAACCTGGTGTTGGAGGATATGTTGAGGGCTTGTGTGATGGACTTTGGCGGCAGTTGAGGAGAACACCTACCACTGGTGGAATTCTCTTAAAACAACAATTTTCACGCTAGCATTGGTATGGCTTCTTTCGAGGCACTGTATGGGAGGCCATGTCATTCACCATTCTGTTGGGCGGAAGTCGGCGATAACAGCACTCTTGGACCAGAAATCTTCCAAGAGACTACAGCCAAAGTGACGCTAATCAAGGAGAGGTTATTGATGGCCCAAAGTAGACAGAAGAGCTATTCAGACCGGAGGAGGAGAGACCTGGAGTTCTCTATGGGAGATCATGTATTTTTTAGGGTATCACCTATGAAAGGTGTAATACGCTTTGGCCGAAAGGGGAAGCTTGCACCAAGGTACGTTGGCCCATTCCAAGTACTAGAGCACATCTGACGAGTGGCATACAAATTAACTCTACCTACGTAGGTTTTGGCAATACACGATGTATTCCACATGTCATTGTTGCGGAAGTACGAGCCTGACCTGTCACATGTTCTGAACTGGAGTCAGTTGCAGCTACAAGACGACGTATCATACGTAGAGCAACCTATACGAGTACTGGGCCAAAAGGAACAAGTCTTGAGAACCAAAACCATTCCTTTGGTGAAGGTTCAGAGGAGTCATCATGATGAATCTGAAGCTACATGGGAACCAAAGCCCAAGAATCGAGAATGATACTCTTAGCTGTTCACGGATTAAGGTATGCAATTTCGGGGACAAAATTATTTTTAGGAGGGTAGGTTGTCATGACCGAAACTCACTAAGGGGATTTTCTCTCCTTATTTATTTCATTTAATACTTAATTTTATTGAACTTATATAGTTGTTTAATTAATTGAACATAAGAAGGAGAGTAATTAAATGTCAATGTGATAATAGGGGTCATTGTGTTATTTAAGATACCTTAGGACTAAGAGAGTATAATGTAAGTAGTAGACCGCATTCAAACACACAACCATGCGTTGAAGGGGTCAACTTAATGCATCTCCTAGTGGGACTGTAGTGGGAGAGAATAGGGGGAGTGAACCCCCTATATCTCTAACTCCCACCCCACCGTAGAACACAAGCTTTGTGTTTTGAAACAAAGAGAGAAACTGAGAAGAAAGCAGAGAAAGTGAGGAAGAGAGAAAGAGACTAAACTTAGCCCTTCTTGCAGAAGGAAGGAGAATAAGGAACTAAGGAAGAGAAGAAAAGGAGTAATGGATACCTGCTTGTTCCCTATCAATTCTTACCTTGAAAACAAGGTAAGTTACTTATCCTGTCGATTCCATATATGCCATGATTAGCATTGACGTTCTGAGAATTATGTATGTATGCCATGTGAGTTGGATTTTAATGCCTGTGTATAACTGTTTTTTTTCTAGTAAATAATGTAATGATTCTCATTCTAAGAGATAAGAAATGATGAGGATGAGTTCAGACTCAAACTACCATGGAAAACAACCCAGGAAAACTACGGACGAACTGGTCTGTGTTGGTTGGTAGGCTAGTCGGTACACAAACGGGCCCACCCATGTATCGGGTAATTAATAAATTGAGTTGATCAGTAGGCGTCGCTACGCCGACGACGCCACCAATGGAGATATCGGTGACCCTCGGTAGGCATCGGTACACCGATGAAGCCATCGACAGGGGGCACCTATGACTCTTCGGTAGGGGTCAGTACACCGATCGCCCTACCGATGTTGATATACCACTGTAAACCATTTGAGTTGATCGGTAGGTGTCGGTACACCGACGGGCGTACCGATGGTAATGTAACTGAGTTGATCGGTAAGCGTCTGTACACCGACGGACTTACCGATGGAAATGAGACTGTATACGTCGGCGGGCGTCAGTACACCAACCAAGCCACCGACAAGAGACTACTGTACCATCTCGGTAGGCGTCCGTACACTGACGGATGAATATATGAGTTTGCCGGTACCCATCCGTACACCGATGAAGATACTGATGGATTGAAATTTTGGACATTATGAGGGTTTGGATGATCAGTTAATCCGGGCATTCACAAGGTGCGTATATGGATCAAGGAAGGTCTTGGGCAGGTGTTCCATTGACGTGATAAGCCTTGATTCCCTTTACTTAAGCTGACTTACTGAGCACACACCTTTTAGTGGTCTTTATCTTAGATTATGAATCTAACGGATTATCTGAGTGTATGGGCGCTTAGATAGTTTCCGAGAGGTCTTATCATTAGTAGATTCGAAGTGTTGGTTTTATAGATCTGAGACTGAGTTGGAATGTTAGGATGTGAATGATGGAATTTAATGGATTATCCACGTGTATGGGCGTGTGGATAGCTTCCAAGGAAGATTATCATTTGGGTCTTACGGGTTAATAATGCATTCCTATTGTGTTAATGTACAGTGTTAAGTGTGCCCGGAAGGTGGAAAAGACATGGTTGACTAGTCCCATAGGTTGCAAGTCCTACAGAATAAGTTACGGTGTCACAGATGATTCCATAAAGTCGGCTGGACCTTGAGTATTTTACACTCATGAAACCAGTATGTGGTGGCCTTCGTACCATGGGTTAGCACCCGAAACGAAGAGGGGGTTGCCAGTTGTTCCTGGAACTTCGGTTCCGAAATCGTGTGTGTTATGGAAGCTGCAATGAAGGACACTTAGCATGAAACAGTAACACTAGACATTTCATTGACATATCATTGTATTGATGGTTTGAGCATTCTTACAGCATCTGTTTGACATACTTCATAAAAATATTGCATTAAAAATTATCATGTATTCTGGCTCAAATCAATTATGATGTATTATGTTGAGTTGACGGGATCGTGCTTGCTGGGCATTCAAAGCTCACGTAACTTTCATGTTGCAGGTTGATCTAGTGGTTCAAAGGATGAGGACCTTTTATGTGAATAAAGAATTTATCAGTTTTTCTGTTTATTTCTATTTCTGTACGAACCATGTTTTGAATGAGATGTAATAAGGCTCTTCTAAAGCCATTTATTGATTTATTTGAGTTGTTATACCTTGCTTCCGCCACTCTGTGCGATGAATAAAGCTGTTTATTTCGTCCTTATCTTGGTTATGATGAGTCAATCTGCGGTCCAGAAATAGATCTCGAAGGTCGCACCTCAAGATCCGTGCAATCCCGCATAGGCATTCGTGTTACGAGATCTGGGGTGTGAAAGAAGGTTACAGCCTCTAGAGATGAATTGGCTCGACATTATTTCAAGGAAATCATGAGAATACACGAGGTTCCGGTTAGCATCGTGTCTGACAGAGATACCATATTCAATTCAGTGTTTTGGGTGAGCTTATAGAAGGCTTTGAGCACACAGTTAGACTTTAGCATAGCCTTCCACCCACAGACAGTTGGATAGACCGAAAGGGTCAATCAGATACTGAAAGATAGGCTACCGACAATTGTTTTAGATTTCAAGGGGAACTGGAGTGACCATCTTCCTTTGGTAGAATTCTCCTACAATAATAGCTATCAGTCTAGTATTGGGATGGCACCATTTGAGGCTTTGTATGGGAGACCGTGTAGATCGCATGCGTGTTGGACTGAGGTGGATGAGAGCAGTTTACTTGGACTTGAAATCATCCAAGAGACAACTAAAAAGGTGAAAATTATCAGAAAGAGACCTCTAGCAGCTTAGAGTCGACAGAAAAGCTACGCATATCGTAGAAGAAGAGAGCTAGAATTTGAAGTGGGTAATCACGTGTTTTTAAAGGTTTCATCGATGAAGGGTGTTATGAGATTTGGGAAGAAATGGAAGTTAGCGCCTCACTTCGTTGGACCCTTCAAAGTGTTAGAATGCATCGGTAAAGTGGCATACTGCTTAGCCTTGCCATACCAGTTGGGAGCAATCCACAATGTCTTCCATGTCTCTATGCTTAGGAAGTATGAACAAGATCCTACTCACGTCATTGACTGGGCTGATTTACCAATTAGAGACGATGCGACATATGAAGAAGTGCTGGTAAGGATCATGGACTAGAAAGAGCAGAAGCTATAAACAAAGACCAGTCCCTTGGTAAAAGTACAATGGAACCATCACGACGAAGCAACAGCTTCATGGGAACTGGAATCGGAGATTCGAAGGCGATACCTGACGCTATTCAATGACCGAGGTATGTACTTAGTTTCGAGGAAGAAATATCCTAAAGGGGGCGAGAATATAGTGACCCTGATCCTATAATTTAATTTAATTATTAAGTGATAGATAATCCAAATTAAAGCCATAGGAATCAACTGAAATTAAAAAGGGCTGGATTGGACCTATGTGTAAATAAGAAGAGTTAGTGATTAATTATGTTATTTTGTGAATTAGGTGTATTGGGCTTCGACCCAACCCACCACAACTAATGGACTAAAGGGTTGGCCAAATAGGCCGATGAGACAAGGTAAGGACACTTTAGACATTTACAACATTATTTGAATTTGAGGAGATAAGGGATTCTCCCACTAACTCACGTATCAACCAAAGGATGAAAGAGATACTGTCTCACACGATCAAACGAAAGGGAGAGAAAGAGAAAAAGGGTTTGTAGAAATCTGGTTTTGGAAGAGAAGAAGAGGAAAGGAAAGAAGATCCAGGTGATCCGTGTTGTCGTAATCGACCTAGATCATGTAAAGACCAGAAAAAACAAATTAACAAAAAAATAAAAAACTTTCACATAAAGGGTAAAATAGTAATTACACCCTTCAAACCTAGAAACTAACATAGGGTTATTATTGTAATAATGTAGGATTAATAATATAAACTATAAAAAAAGAATTAAGAATCATTAATATAAACCTTCAGCTTAACCATAAACAAATTAATGAATTAATCTGTAACAGCCAAACAAGACCACCTAAGTAAGCTGGACTTATCTACGACCCATTTAGATTAAAGCTCAATTGAATTAACTAAGGCCTAATTTGAATATTTAATACCTAAAATTCATGCTAAATTAATTAGGTAACTTAAGGACTAAGTAAACATCAAGAATAGACTTTAGACTTATGGATAAACTACAGATAATAATCCTAATACAAGTACAACTCCTAAAACAAGTAAAATAAGACTAAATAAACAAAATAGATCTTAGAAACACATTAAGATTCGTGGGATCATCTAGGAAGAACAAGGAGAACGTTAATAAACCAGAAAACTAGAAGAGAACATTAGCAAATCATCAATGGCAGCAAACCTTCAGCACATTCAATGTGAGTTTGCCTTTATTCTTGTGTATTTACTTTCCATCTAATGTCATATCTTGGGGAATTGCATTCTTTCATGTATGCAAAACCCTTCCCTATGATTTAATTAATAAAACCCAGAAATATGGCATGATATTAATCAGTTGTGTATTTTAAGTTAAGATTAAAACATTAAATAAATCAAGAACCAAGTATTGTGAAGATCTGTTATCATATAATGAATAAATTGACCAAACAATGGTGCACAAAACCCTAGGAGGTCTGGTTGAAACTCCCAAAAAAATCCCAAACCCTAAAACCCTTTCTTGTGCACCAGTGGCTTAAACGACTTGCCGGTTAGCCTGCCGACTGTAGAAGACTTCAACCTGGGCAAGGCAGGCCACTGCCTAGCCTGCCAGATGCCATCCGGGGTGCCGGTGGAGCCTGCCGGTTGCCCATATCAAACCAGGCTGATAGCCCAACCCAACCGGCGTGCCAGCCGGCAGCCTGCTAGTGGGTCTTGACTTTTCAAAATCCTTATTTATTTTCTTTTAATTAATACTTTAGCTATTTCTTGACTATAATAAGCTATTCTCTCTCACCACATTACACTTTTTACATACTAATCCAACTTTTCATTGACTATCCTAAACCTTTTAACTTATAAACTTATTCATTCCTTTATCCTTCTTAATTAAACTTCCTGTTATCATAATTATTGGACCAGCTCCTGAAATTACCTTGGACCTAACCTATGTAAATGATTCTCATAAACTAGTATGACCCTCTTAACCCTTTTGAACGATATAAGTAATCCTATTAAGATAATTGTGTACTTTTGTTATGAGATTTGATTCTAAATTGTTATACGCATAAATTATATGATTTTAGCTTTGTTGATGAAATCGGAACCTTTTTGTGTGAACATCTCAAAATCCATAAAACTTAACAAATTAAATTATATTATGTATAATTCCAACATCATGTGCCTTGTGCATCAGACCGTATAATTTGGATTTATTATGTGCTTAATATTAACTTAGTATCATGAGATTGTGCTCATGTTCATGCTGAATTGAATATATGTGATATGTTATTGTTATGTTTGACTTGCATTAATAAATAGACCTGAATCAATGAGTTGCATATATAATCCCAGCCGAGAAGGCTTCCTTATTATTTGACCATTAGCCAATTGTTATGTGTACTGCCTGAGACTCAAGGTAGGTTTTACCATTTAAGTCCATTGAGAGACTATTATCTGCTCTAGGTGAGAGATATGGGACTCAATATACAAACCAAGGTGAGATTTGGTGAGAGAACATGTTGCTCTTTATTTATCTTTTTCATCTTCATTATTCAGATTTCATTATCATATTATATATTTCAGATCATCATTATGATATATTATATTTTGTAGTAGCATTGGGTGCTGAATAAATAGCTTGTTTTAAAGGTCTACTCACACGAGCTTTGGCTTACGGATTTTATGTTGTTGTTTTTCAGGATATTACAGGAAGATAGATCACTAAAGAGAGCTTTGGAAATGGGAATTCAAAGATAGAATTCTAGAAGATAATTTGATATAGATTAGTTAGATTAAATTCCAGAATCTGTAAAGTTAAAAACTTTTTTATTAATAATATTATACTTTATTCGAACTGTATATTTGACTTTCGCTTATGTTCTTATTTTGCCTGTCACTCCCGTAGCAATACGGGGTGAGAGTCGCAATCCGACCTGGTTATGGATCCATAGATCTAAACTGGTTTGGGTTGTGACAAAAGTGGTATCGGAGCCTAAGTTCTAATAAAATTTAAAATAAAGGATTTAATATATAGGACTAGGAATAAAATTAATAAAACAGATAAAATAAAGGAAATATAATGGGAATAAGAGAATTAGATATTAGGGAGTGAGAATAATAATTTTGATTGCTGTTGTGTACATTTATTAGTAATTCCGGATGGATAATTTGGGATTAGGAAGATCTACTATTTCTGAAAGGTCCGATGGTTGAGCTATAGGGATGAAGTCTATGTTAAGAATACTGGATTACCATGTTATTAAAGGCCATGATAATCAACGGCTTATGTTTGTTGATTGTTTTAATTATGAATTGAATTATAACCCTAATACTAACTATTTTTCCTGGAATTGAAGTCAATATGATTGCAAACATATTGAATTAAATTACTTGAAAAATAGGTAGGAATTAGATTATATACATGTATATATTTTAAATATGTATATGTATATATATTTATATGCTCATAATAAAATAAATAAATAAAAATTTATATATATGTTTAAACAAATCATTATAATTATTATACATCATAAGTTAGATATAAACACTTAAAGATTAAAGTTGGATCTGTTTTTGAGAAGAACTTAAATTTTAAGTTCAAACCAGATTCAGACTCGGTAACCAGTTGAGACTTGTTGCTCAACTAATCAATTATAGAAATATATTTGGAGTGTAATTTTGTGATATTTGTGTTTGTTATGATTTAATAATAATTAATAAAATTTAAAATAATTATTTAAATACTATTTTCCCCACCAGTAGCCTAACCGGTGGCCTAACCGGCATGTCGGCAGCTACCGGTATCGGACCCTAGCCTACCAGATCACTATATAACCCACTTTTTCTCATTTGTTTCGATTTCTAACGACAACCCAACCCTAGAAATAGCCTTCAAGCAATTGTCCAAGCTTCCTAGAGCTCATCCAACATCTCTTGATCATCAAATCTTGTGGTAAGTTCCGAAACCTAGATTTCCATTTCTAGATTTGATGATTTTCAAGTTTCTTCTTCTAGGTATCTTTTTACCTTTGAAATCTATTCATTTGTGTTTCTCCTATAAACCTAGAACCATGGTTAGACCTAAGAGAACCCATAGATTTCAACAACATGAAAGTTCTAGATCTACTAGAGTAACTAGGGCTTCTTCCTCAAGGAGACTACCATCTCCCGAACCCCAAGAAGAAGAAGATTACATCCCAGAAATAGAAGAAGAAATAGAAGAAGAAATAGAAGAAGAAGTAGAAGGGGAAGAACCTGACCCAGAGGATTATCATTCTGATAATCCTAACACTCCTAGTGTGTATAGGAATAGGGCCATCCTTTTAGAGAGACAGAC
The DNA here is from genome assembly GCA_031762675.1 of Pachysandra terminalis. Taxonomy (NCBI): domain Eukaryota; kingdom Viridiplantae; phylum Streptophyta; class Magnoliopsida; order Buxales; family Buxaceae; genus Pachysandra; species Pachysandra terminalis. The sequence continues at coordinate 1,706 of JAUPMG010082972.1, read as the reverse complement.
TGTCCCCAACCATGTAGCCGAGTACTGAGTGGTCGAGACCTTACATCCATTAGGTTGGGTACCTATATTATATTAGGGAGGAAAGGCTTATCCTTCCTTGGCCCAAGAGTTGTATGATTTCATTACTGGGTACGACACTAACTCTGTGACCATCACTTTTACTATTTGTAACCAAACCCATGTTCTAGGCCTTCAATTAGTGTCTAGAATTTTGAAAGTCCCTATGAACAACAACTTCACAAATCTTCCAGTCTTGAACCCTGCAAATAAACCAGTGATCAACCAGGTCTTATGTGGAAATGATATCTCGTGGAATAAGGACAAATCTCTTACTGCCACGAGACTCCTTCCCACATATCACATCCTCTATAAGATCTTTCTTAGGAATGTCTACCCCAGGCAAGGAAACCAGACTGAGCTCAGTACCACCATGATCCAGATCATGTACTTAGTAGCCACTGGTCAGTTGCTTTGCCTCCCATCCATCATCATTCACCATATCATTAGATATGTGAAGAGTACAAAGCGAGGACCTCTGCCTTTCCCCTGTCTGATGTGTGAGCTAGGCAGGAGATGGATGATAGCCCTACCTCACAGAGACCATGCTGTCACCATTGTACCTCTGACTCATCGACATCTGAGCCTCATGAAACTGAAAGAGATGCCCCGGGAAGTTCCAGAGAGACTTTTTTAGCAACCCGACTTTCCTCAGGAGCAGCCACCTCCAGAGCCATCTACTCCAGTTCATCTCCAATGATCTACATCAGTCGGACCTAGCACGAGTGTTCCTCCATTACCACAACATTATTTTAGGAAGGACAAGAGTGTAGAGTCCAGGTTGATGGCTTTAGAGAGGGCCAGTCTTAATTGTCGAATGGAAATTGCTTCGGAACTCGTAAAGTTCCGTTCAGAGCTGAGGAAGAGCAGAGAGGAAACGTCCAAGCTCCAAAAGAGCGTGGACAAGACACTTCGCTATGTTATGAGGATCTTCGGCTGCGGGAGATCAAGTGATGCTATTCCACCTACTGCCATTCCTCCTCCAGCAGTTGCATCACCATCATCACCATCATCTTCATCACCATCATCTTCAACACCATCAGCAGCCTTTTGATTGATGTTTTCTTTAGTAGTTATTTCTAGTTTCTAGTTGATGTTATGTTGCAGTTCCTTACAGTTGTTTTTAGAGTTTCATTGTAGCCTTAGGGCATTTGCTTTCTTTTCTATGTAATATGATTGTTTCAGTTAGAGTCTATAGTTTTCCTTTCCAGTTTGTAAGTCTTTCCTTTTGAGCAAAAAAATGTCCATATTTTCATTCCTTTTGCTTCCATTGAGACTTATAAGACATAATTAAATAGAAATAAGTTAGACATCTATTTAACTAACCAACATACTTATATTTAGCATTTACTTACCCTAAAACCCAATAATATAAATCTTTGACCTTAAAATTCAAATTTTCACACACACACCTTTAAAACTAGACTACTACTATGGAATATATATAATTCCTGTACATATAAATTTAGAAAGTTAAATCAATAACTTGTCTACCTGATATTTACCTTACATCCACACTAAGAATCAAACAAGAACAAACCAGAAAATATGGACTCATGATTTTTAAAACTTTAATAAATCAAAACAAATAATTACAGTAGAACAGGAACACTTATTATTAAACCACCAACTAAGAAGAATAACTTAAT
>JAUPMG010082951.1:0-12793 GCA_031762675.1 Pachysandra terminalis | reverse complement strand
AAATTAAGTATATATTAAATATTTTAAATAAAAAAAAGTGGATTTATTTCGGCGAAATTTGCGAAATATCGGACCGAAATTTTGCAAAATAAAATGCCTTTATTTCGTTTTATTAATTTAATCAAAAAATTATTTTTCAACGAAATTTCGGATATTTCGGTTTCGTTTTGCTCTACGAAATCAATGAAAAGAATAAAATTTAATACATTAAAACTCAGACGGGTTGACCAAAAGCTAAATGACCAAAACACCCTTAATGGTCCCTCTCGTAACAGCAGCATAAATATCCTTGGAGGAGGACACCCAAGTAATTCAGAACACCTGTCACCACCTAATTAGAAGTCAAACCATGGCAGAATAAGCACGTGTCAACATCACATGGGTTCTTTAGCAAGATTCAATTCAACGTTGGAAAACAGTAAAACTGTCCTTGTTATACCAAAGAACATTCCAGCTAAAACCTCGAACTTTCTCTGTACCTTTTTGATTCCAAAAAGAAAATGAATCATCTTCCGCTTTTCGCCGTCCTTTTAATATTAAATAAAAATTATCTGTTATTTTATTGTTATAAATTTAATCTTTTCTTCTATCTTTATCCAAAATCCTTCGCAGAAAGTCATAATCATGGACGGAGTTGGATCCTTACACACGAACACCACGTTTCTACAAAACCCTAATTTCCTTCTCTCTGTGATCTCTGCAACCGGCATTTGATGTTTGATTAATTAATCTTTCTTTTCTCTCGAAGAAGAAAGTTGGTTGTGTTTGAATAGGAAGGTCTGTAGTTAATAGAAGAAGAATAAGGAGAAGGCGAAGAGATGGCATTGATTGTTGAAGGAGAAGATGTTTTGGTTCCTCCTTCGAATTTCTCCATGGTAGAAAGAGGGATATATAGATCTGGTTTCCCTAATTCCTCCAATTTTGGTTTTCTTGAAACCCTAAATCTACGATCAATCATGTTAGTCTTTTTTTTTATCCTTACCTTTTGTCCTTTTCTTTATTCTTACTGTTCTTACCAGATTGAAGTTTGATCGTCAGCTCTTCTATTTATTTTTTAAATTTGCAATAAATTTGATCTTTATCTGATGATGTAAATTCGACCAGATGTTTGTGCCCTGACCCCTACCCGGAAGAGAATTCTGAGTTTCTTCGATCTCATGATATTCGACTTTTCCAGTTTGGGATTGATGGAACGAAGGTAATTTTTTCCTATACATATATTTTAAATTTCTGGTATTTTGGATAACAATCTTTCAGCAGAAATTATTACTTGTTATTTTTTATTTGAAAGGATCGGAAATTCCTTGCTACTTTCTCTTATAATCTTGTTAATCGATGAAGCTGAATTTTTTGGTTTCATGATTTCTGAACCAAATATTGCGGTACCATTTTATTTCGAAATTATAGTGACAAGAAAATTAAAAGGAAAAAAAAAAAGTCAAATGATGTTAAGATTCTGGTATATAACTTCATTTAAAAGAAAATTATTCTGACTTTTAGGTTGTCAAAGTTGTTAATATTTGTGATGTTTAATTAAATATCTAACATGTTTAAATAAGAAATAACAGAGAACAACAAAAATCAACTAGTGAATTAGTAAGATTTGTGAAATAAAAAAGTTTTTGTATAGAGATTTCACTAGGCAATAATAATTAAAATTTTAATAATGGGAATCCTTTTCTTTTAAAAAATATAAATTATGTGATTATTCTTCTATATCATGTTATGAAGATATATTTTAAGTAATGTCTCTTTGTTGCAAATGTTCAGTGTTGTTAGTTACAAATCTAGCGTTATTGTGTTGTCGGTTTCATTCTAGATGTGAGGAAGTATCAGTCAGAGCTTTTGATCTTTTGATGTTCATAGCAAGTTTGTTTATGAAACAGTATGAGCAGGATATTTTTGTTCAGTATGGGAGATTTAGAGCATAAAGTGAAATAAGTTACTATTGAACTCTTCTAGTTCTTACATTCATATTATTTCCGATGACTGTCCATTAGACAGTTCGTGGGCCCATATTGATCTATAGTACCTCTCTAAGTGGATCTTTATATCCTGATGCTTGCATGGGAATACAATTGAAGTTTTTTCATAACCAATTGTACTATTATATCTTATGTGCTTAGTCAAATGAGTTTGAGCAGCTTTATGAACCATCATCTGTAAGATTTTTTTCTTAACCTTGATGCTAATAAGACTAGGCAGGTTACACTTGATCACAAAAAGAGAACCATTGCTTGCTATTTAAAGCACCAACATGACTGTTTTTTTATAAATGGAAAATTTGAAATTATGATTGTGATAGCCCTCATCTTTAAAGAATCCATGCATAGAAACAAGGAGTAGATTCATCATGCTTCCAAGAAGAGTGGAAACTCGTACAACAGGTTATCTATGTTAACACTGTTAGATTTATGAACTATTTGTACCTCTATGATCCATAGCATAGAATTATCTGTTGATGGAGCCAGAACTCTGTCTGGCTGTCTGATGTGTGATTAGTGAAAATCAATGTGAAAATGATGATTATTGCTTATGTACCTTTTTGTAGCAAATAAGCAGCGAATAATTCAAGCTTTTTTCTTGTTATTACTAGAATTTTAATTATTTAAATCCAAACTATATGTTATAATGCGACAGATGGATTTGAATGGATGAATTAGACAAAAAGGATAGGAGCTTTTTTGCATTTAGAAATCTCTAACACCTTTGAATTTTCCTTTCGTAGCCTGTGGAGGGATGTGAATTCCTTGGAACTAGAAGTGCTGATTGTTATACTCTAAAATGTTTTCAGACATGCTTTACAATGGGTCTCTAAGATTTCTAAATTCATTTCTAACCTATTATCATCATCACTTCAGGGGATGGCCCATTCTAGTTATTCTTTGTCAAAAGTCCTGTTTAGTTACATTATCTCCGCTTCTAGTTTCAGGAGCATTTAACAGCTAACACTAGGCTATAGTCGTGCCATGTCAGGCAAACATAAGTTCTGCAATCATGGTTGCTCTGTGGGAAAGATGGATTGGTTCCTCAATCCATTAAGGATATTGAAATTTGGGTTGCTTTTCTTTAAAACGAAAAAAGAAAATTAAATGCATCTGTTACTTTTCAATCAATATTTTCATTAGGAAATATCATCTTGTTTCCCCTTAGGCTTAGTAAATTTCTCATCTTGTAGGATTTATCATTTTGAAAATTAACCATTTTTTCTCTTCTTCCCTCGTATATCTGATGCATAAGTTTAGATGATTCATAGGGGATGTGAACTTAAAAGATTGGAGACCCTAAGCCATGCAAAATAGTGATAGGCATGAATTATGTATATTCTTAAATCTTTGTTGTTAAACTCTTACAATTCATTGTATGAATCTTACGATTCGATTCGATTTGACCCTAGAACGATTCAAATCAGTAACAAAATCGGTTTATGTTTGAATCTTACAATCTATACATTGAATCTTACGATTTATGATTTAATCATACAATTCATGCACTTCAACTTTGCAACAGCAAAAAAATGGCCTCTTCTTTTTATTGAATGATTTCCCTTTTTTCTCGTTTGATCCTTGTTTATATAGAATATAGTACTCTAAAAGAATTAAATATACATAAAGAAGTATTGTTTACATATTTTAAACAATAAACAGCCCTTTTTCTAAGAGAAATCCCAAAAACTAAATCCCAAGCCCTACTTCTAATAACATTACTATGACTCTTACAATTTGCGATACAAAATTAGGATTTGATTGTAAGTGGTGCCTAATGATTTTCAATTTGATTCACGATTTGATAACCTTGTTCCTGATTAGAAGCATAGGGAGCTTGCCAATTTTTTTCTTGTCAAAGTTTCACTGAAGTAGATCAGGATTGCAATGTTTCATTTAGAGAGAATTTTTCTGATATTTTAATAGCTGAAGGGCTTAAGTGATCAGTGAAAGAGATACAAATTATGCCACTCCCTCTCCTTTGCCATTTTTATTATTATCTCTTCTACTTCTTCTTCTTATTATTTTTACCAAAAAGTTATAGATAACACTGTCTATTTGCAACTAGCAAGTCACATTTCTTGTGAATTTATGATACAACTTTCATGAATCAACAACAGTTATGGGCTACAGGTTGATGATATTCTATGGTTTATTGAACCTTGGTCCTTAAAATAATTGAGAAGTTCAAAAGGTAGGACTTGATTGCATGTTTAAAATGCTGATTTTTCTAGGATTCTGACTGATTGACTCTAAAGAATATAACTATATGCCTAAATTTTCAATTGTTTAACTTTCTTCAACACCAGATCACAATCATCTACCCTCTTATCCACGGTTCATATAGAAGGTACACTTTAGCAATAAATTGTGTATATGCGATTTGAGGTTGATCATATAGTTGGTACTTGGATAGAAGTTGAGGATGGTAGATTTAATTATAGGGTTTCAATTCTTTAATGTAATTGGAACTATGAAGGAAATATAATATGGGATCAAAGGACTATAAATGAAGTGAATAACACCTTTGTCATTGTTTTGTGTCTTTTGAAAGCGCCATCAGTGATTAGGATGCAGGTTCGTAAAGGATGTTATTCATTGCTTCATATAGCTTCTTTTTGTTTCCTATTGGAGATATTTTCTCAGAGGTTATAATTATTTTTACTGAGGTTTATGTATGAGTTTGCCTTGTAAGTTGTAACCTCTTATTAACTTGCATAGTTGCATTAGGTATGAGAAAGAAACAAAGAAATACTTAAATGAAGATTTGCAGTCTAAAGATTGGTTATCTTTTTATTGAATGGAAGAAAGTACATAGGGTGAACTATTAATTATAAAATGTTGAAATACTAATAAATGACGGCATTAAAAAAAAAAAGATATAAATGCCTCTAATTCTTGAATGACACTGAAATATTGAATTTAAATGCTAGGACATTTCATAGTTAGCCTTTCAAAATTTGTATTAAATTATCGACTGAGAACATCGATATTATATTCAAACAATACATAGTTTTCTATTGGCACATAGCGTGCATTTTGAGAACTGTTCTCATTGTTGGAAAGTATTTGATTGAATTCAGCTTGTTTTATCTCGCTTCATGAACTGGATGATACCATTGTCTGTAACCATATGCATCTGCAGGAGCCTTTTGTGACGATTCCCAAGGATTCTATCATGGAGGCTCTAAAAGTATTACTTGGTACTAAATTTAAACGGCGGTTTCAACGTTCATCTTCAGATTCTAATTTTTAAGTATCTCGTTTTCTCAAAGTAAATCCCTTCTATTTTCTAATTTTTTTTGTCCTGCTTTTTTACTTTTCCCCAGATGTCAGAAATCACCCAGTTCTGATTCACTGCAAACGTGGAAAGGTATGACAGTTTTCAATATCAACTTTAGTAGTTTTCAAATAATTTTTCCTTTTCTTGTACAATGTCCAAAACTTTTGCTAGCAAAATATGATTAGTCAACTCAGTTCTATCTAGGGTTAGCACACTCAAAAATGCAGGGATCATGTGGATTTTCTATAATCTTGCTGAGTTATATGATTAAATTAATGAAGCTTTTTAACGGATAAAGAAAATAGATCCATGTGGTGTTCCAGAACAACAGCAGCTGGTTTGTGCCATGTACAAGGGATCCATGTAATCATAAATCTCGATCCAAATTTGGTTAAGACTCTAGCCTAAAACTTATGCTAATTGGAAATTTTAATCTCATCATGATTTGGACTGGGCTACAATGTGGCTATCTAAGGAGGAAGATTTTTAAATTTCATTTTGATTTGAACTGGGCTACAATGTGGTTGTTCAAGGAATTGTCCATTGTTTTACTCATTTGAACATGAAATGGCCACTTTTCCTGTTTTCTTGTTGCCTCTTTTAATATGGTGAACCCCAATCTATCAGCAGTTAGCAAAAGTTTTCCAAACCTCATGGATCAAATGGATTTTCCAGTCATGTGAACAATTTAGTTAGTTTTTCAGAGGAAAAAGGCGATAGTACATGTTAGTTGCAGAATTGTAGCAATTGGTTTGTGCCATATACAAGTGACCTACTTACTCATAAATCAAGACCCTCATTTGGTTAGACCATAACCCAAAACTCCTGCAAATGATGCGGCAATGTAGGCCTTCACACTAGAATCCTGATTGTTATTTGTTTGGCTGACCCATTTGAGCAGTACTAGGTTCCCCTTTCTCTCTTGTGCCCCTGAACTAATTCTCTCTCTCTCTCTCTCTCTCTCTCACACACACACACACACACACACACTAATGGGTCATACCAAGTGCTGTAGGCAGTAGGCACATAAAAGTGGACTTTATTTATATAGATATGGCACTATCATTGGTCAATTTTGATTTCATGCCCATTCATTTCATAGATGTTAGCAATTTTAGCTTAATGTGATCAAATGAATGAGATAAATCTCACCCTTTGTTAATACGTCAATTCATTGTTTGGCATGATAGATCTCTAATACTGTCCTTAGGTTCCAACTGGTTGGTACCTTTGATTTGCTTCTGTTAATTTATTTGTCTGAGTTAAGCTGTTATCTGGAATTTGGGTTTTAGATTTGAAGCTTTCCTTTTCTCGAACAAGTTTATCATGCATGTAGACTTCTTCAGTCTTTAAACGTACTATCTTTTATTTATGGACATCCTTGCAGCACCGGACTGGTTGCCTCGTTGGTTGTTTGAGAAAACTGCAGAATTGGTGTTTGTCTTCTATCTTCGAGGAATACCAGCGTTTCGCCGGGGAGAAAACCAGGATCTGTGATTTGAGGTTCATTGAGATGTTTGATGTCTTGAGCCTAAAGCAGTGCCTTTATGGCATCATCTATCGGTATCAAGGTTATGGGTCTCACAACAGGCGCCTGGTATACAGAGAAGAAAACTTACAGAAACAGCGTGTTACTTCCAGTTAGCATAACTGAATCATTTTTATTGGTTTTTTACCTTGTCAGCGATCTTTGATATAGGTTTGCACCAAATAGACACACCATGATTTTACAAACCATCGTTCTTTTTATGCAAATTCCTTTCGGTAAGCTCTCGGAATCTGTTCTTTAATTTCTTTTGTAAATCACTCAATTCAGTATTTCTTTTATAGATCCATTGTACATCATCCTTTTAGCTCCACCATATATGAGAACTAGCTTTTTTAATCTGTGACTCCTCTCTTCGATTTCCTTTACATGAACGAAATTAACGTTTCACGAAATTTTCTGGAATGTAATCGATTGTGGTGATTCGTTTTGTAAAATAAATGTTTTTAAAAAAAAAAAGAAAAAAGAAGCAATATGATACAAAACAAACTTTTTGTAAGACAAGATCAAAGAGGACAGAAATGCCTTTGACTACACTGACTAGTAAAAATTGACTTCATAACTTTCTTTGCTCTTGCTTCATATTTTGTACGACCCTTACTTGAATTTTGGCTATGATCTTTTCATATCTTTAGATAACTCCGCTTGGGGATTAAATATGAGCAGCTTTCATTAGGAATTTGATCTTGCTTCTCATCTTTTAAGCTGGAGATGATGTTTTCTTGATCTTCATGATTTTTCAATTTGATGTGAGCCAACCGTTGTTGATCTTGCTTGCCTTTAGCTTCCTCAAATCCTGTGGTATCCAAAGGAAAGATGAAAACAAAATACCAATGGCATATATATATATATGTATGTATCTATTTTTAAAAAATTTCTTGTTAAATTTTTTTTTATGATCAAGATAATCAAGTAAATCTTCCATAAATGAACATAACAAATGTAACAGAACATTATGAAAGAACTATTATCGATTTCAAGGATTGAGAATTCATCCCGATGATTCTCAGAGTCTATATAATCTCCCTGGCTTCAAGGGAGAATGAAAGAGATGTTCAACTGAGTGGGACCAAGATTATCAAAAATAGAATTAGACCCAGTTGTTCAAAGACATCAAAAGAGATGGAAAACTTGTCCAATGTAGATGATTTACTCTCTGCTCGGATAAATTTGAAAGATACTGCTCCACTTCTTCTGATAGGATTTCCGCCGGATATTGAGAATTTTCTCCTTGTTGAACTTGATCTTGATCTTCTTCGGCTTCTTTTTTTTTTTTTTTCAAATAACATTTTCATATTCCATCATCACCAATCAATATCATATTTAAAGCTTTTTTCATTTAAATTTCATCTTCATCAAAGAGAACTTCAGAGTAGGGGCAAAACGAAGGTTGGATTAGGTTTATGAAGAAAAGGTAAAAGGCTCAAATCACAAAATTTTTGGAGTTATTAAAAAAAAATATTTTCTTTCCTCCATTGTTGTACAATTTTATAAAAAATTCACTATATTTCTGTAATAAACTCAAGTTTCTTTATGTACAACATATAAAAAATTCAATTAAATATCAGAATCCTAAGTATTGTACTATAATAAAAATGCAGAAATGATGAATAACTGCACAAATGGAGTCAGACTTCCAAATGAATAATTCACAAATAATTCCCTTTCATATGATTTCAATTTTATTAGAATCTAAATTGAATCTAGTTTCTAAAAAAACAAATTTCATTCAAAAGGAGCAACGGTAGAGTGCTCTATGATTTTATTAATGAACAAAGGTAATGTAAAGACAATATATCACATGATAAAAAAAATAATTAAATAAAAATAAATTATGAGTACTACTTACCTGTAGCAACACTTATAATCTCTTTTCCTTTTGATCTTACAGATTTTGATTGCTATGAGCTTGCTTCCCAGAACATCAAAGGAGGAAATTTTTTTTTTTTTTTCCTTTCTTCCCTCTTCCTTTTTTTTTTTCTTAATTTCTGGTCCCTTTTCTTAGCTCTCTCTTTTATAGATTTTTTCTAAAAAATATCGTCTATTTTTTTTTAAATCCACTTGAAATTTATTATTATTATTTTTAATCCACTTGGAAAATTTTAATTATATTAAAAACATCTTCAATTTATTATTATTATTTTTATTTCCACTTGTAATTATTTATTATTATAAAATATATCTTCAATTTATTATTATTATTTTTATTTCCACTTTTAATGTTTTATTATTATAAAAATATATTTATTTTTTTATTTTTTAATTAATATTTTTATTTATTTTTTTATTTTTATTTATCACCCACTTAATTGTACTGTTAATACCGAAAATACCCCTCGCGCCACCAATTTCAGGATTTGACTGAATTACAGTCATTTGACGAGTTCTGTATGAAAAGATCAAATCCAGAGTCGAAATATTTTCCTGATGTCCAAAAGTTTCAGATTTGACCTAAATTGACGTTAGGGGTAAAATGGTCATTTTCTCGTATGATCTCAAAACCAAGCAATAATATACACGTTGGAACACATTTTTACCTAGAACTCATTTATGCTATCAGAAATAGATTTTGATGGGACTATGAAGTGCGTGGGGACCACTGAAGGTATTTTGGTAATTTCAAATTTTTAGGGGGTTTAACAGAGAATTCTGGTTCAAATGAATTTGGGATTGAGGATGATGATAAGATTGCCAAGATACCAAGCTTAGGCCTCCAAAAGCTGCAAATATCAAAAGAATCAGTTTTTTTTCCTACAAATTTGGGTGTCTACAGCTGTCCCTCTTTGTCAGAGTCGCATGCGACGAAGGACAAAGATAAGACATAACCCCAATTTGTACGGTAAAAAAAAAAAAGATTTTGCTTCAATCAAATTTATTATCATAAATTGAACCTCCAAGGTGTGATCACCTCGGGTCGGATGGACCCTAGGTAGATCGGGTTGATAGAGTCGCCACCATTCATTGGGTTCGGGTGTGAATGGTTACCCAGGTAGGTCATTTAATCTAAAAAAAAAAGATTTTTAAAAACTCTAACCATAGTGGGTAGGGAGGTTTACTTAAGAGGGTGGGAAGGTGTTAGACATCCACTCTCTTTCAGTTCTACCGGTTGCCTGGTTCAAGGTTACTTGGCCAATATAAAAAAAAAACTACATAATAAATATAAAAACAAAAATTGTTAAAACCCTAAAATATTAAAATTAAACATATTTTCTATATAAAATATAAATCATGCAAACAAATTAAAAAAAAAATTAAAATCCCTTAAAATATAAGAAACAACCAAAAATTCTGCAAAAATAAACTGAGAGTAGCTACTTGCGGAGATTTGTTTACTACCTAAAAAATTTCAAAATTTTTGAAAAACTTATACATACATCTAGACTTGTATTTCAAGACACATAAAAAATTTCACATATAATAAATATTTCTAGCTATTTTATATCTAATTTTTAACTTTCTGTTTAGTTATTGTAAAAACCCAAAGATGCTTCTAAGATAAATTAAATTGAACCAAAATATAGGGCTTATTTATAAAATCAAATTTGAACCTCGTATTTTTATTTGGAGTATAATACAATGTTTAAAACAATAAAAAAATTTATTTCATAAATAAGCCCTACATTTTGGTTCAGTTTAATTTATCTCATAAGTATATTTGGGTTTTTACAGTAACTAAATAGAAACGTTAATATTAGATATAAAATAGCTAGACATTTTTATCATACGTGAAAATTTTTATGTGTCTTGAAGTATGAGTCTAGATGTTTGTATAAAGTTTTCAGAATTTTTGAAATATTTTAGGTGGTAAATAAATCTCTGCAAGTAGCTACTTTCAGTTTATTTTTGCAGAATTTTTGGTTGTTTCTTATATTTTAAGGGATTTTGATTTTTTTTTATTATTTGTTTTAGTTTATTTGCATGATTTATATTTCATATACCAAATATGTTTAGTTTTAATATTATAGGGTTTTAACAATTTTTGTTTTTACATTTATTATGTAGTTTTAAAAAAAATGGCCAAATAACCTTGAACTGGGTAACCGGTAGAACTGGAAGAGAGTGGGTGCCTAACACCTTCCCACTTTCTTGACTAAATCTCCTTACCTACTCTGGTTAGACTTTTTTTTTTTAAATCTTATTTTTGGGTCTATTTTTTGAGATTAAATGACCTACCTGGGTGACCACTCACACCCGAACCCAATGAATGGTGGCGACTCTATCAACCCCGATCTACCTAGAGTCCACCCGATCCAGGGTGATCACAGCTGGCAACTCCACTAGGGACCTGCGGGTTTAAGCCACGGTTTAATGATATTTGACTATTTTAGATTTTATTTGATTTTTGGTTCATTCTTTTATTTTTAGGTTTTCTTCTTTTTTGATTTTTATTTGCTAGGCTTTATTTTTGTTTCATTGATGTGTTGGTTTATTGGTTTAATTTTTTATATCCTGATGCAATTTTGAGTGATAATATTTCATTTGGTTTGATTTAATTACGGCATCTATCTTGTTGGCTTGATTTGATGGACATTGGACCATGGACGGTTCAATTTGGATTATGGTTTGGCAAGAATGATTGGATCCATATGTTTGATTTAAATTACAATATGTGATTTGATATGCATAATTTTGGATTGGCATATTGCACACAATCACTCATAGTCCATTTGCAGAAACCACCCCTACATATAAAATTAAACCCGGTTATGTGTATAGTCAGCACGCCATGATCGCTATCCTAGAAAGTGGGGCTGATAGTATCCACCCTACCGCTCCTCGGTTTGGGAACCAGGAAACCACGTATAGACCGCATATAGAAGGTGAATGATTTAGGCCACTTTAAGTCAATTTGTATTCATGTATGGATTCCATCAGATTTGGACCCTTGGTCCAGGCCCATGTCTGTATTTTGAGTCCACCTTAGAATGGGTTCCTCAATTGGGCCCTTTAGAAAACCTTATCCTTATGCCCTAAGGTCCATGACCCAAGACCCAATTCATCCATAAAGAGTACCCCTTGGTCTATGACCCATTTGAATCTAGGATGGGTAGCAATCCATTGGCCTAAAGTGGCTCAGTTTGTAATAATATAGGATCTTGAGCATCCTAGAGGTCCATTCCTATACATTGTCAAGTCATTCATGCAATATAATTTTGAGTATGTTGTACGGGTTTCAGGTATGTGATCCCTTGCTTTTTAAGGGGTTATATATCACATATTTTTCTCTTCTTTTTTATAATTATCTTTTTGTATGTCATAGGTTATGTGACTCCTTTCATGGATGACATATACTACCGTAAAAAAATAAAATAAATAAATAATAAAAAAATAAATTATTGAACTCCAATTTTGAAGCATTTGATTTGAATGCTTTTCCTTTTTAGGTTTTCTCTAGTTATGAACACCTTCTACTCTTTTTTTTCAATTTCTGAAGAATTTGATTTGATTGCTTCTCATTTCCTCTTCTTTTATTTTCTTTTCCTTTTTTTTAATACCCAATATTTATTGTCCTTAAACTTTTCTTCATTGTTTTTCAAAATAACCCTTAACTTTTATTTCTTTGCCCCAGTGTGGGCATAGTTTTAAATTTCGGGAATTTCATAGATTTTGGTCTCCAAAACGAAATCGAAATATCTGAAATTTTGGATATTTCGGTGAAATTTCGTTGGGAAAAATATATTTGAATAAAAAAATTGGACGAAATAATATCCAAAATTTCGGATATTTCGCCCAAATAAATTCAATTTTTTTCAGCCAATTTCTTTCTTTTTCTTTTTTTTTTCTTTTTTAATAAGTACTAAGTAATAACTTCTAAAATACAAATAATAAACTTAGTCAATAAAAAGTGATATTTTCATTAAAATATATATTATTTAATTTATTATTTATTTATGGACATACAAATTTAAAAAAAAAACAACAAATAATATTTTGATTAATAATGTGAAATAATACAAAAGCTTACAACTAATAAATACA
>JAUPMG010082940.1:0-12793 GCA_031762675.1 Pachysandra terminalis | reverse complement strand
ATGATCTCGATGGATCCTCGAAGTCACATCTACTTACTCCCTAGAACGGACTTCGAGTGATTTTATCCCATACCTTTGTGTTTTGAAGGTATTTTTATGCAAGGAAGGATCATCGGGGGAACTTTCTGTACCTTCTAACTTATGAGTCATACTTGGATCATATCCATAGACTTCAAAGGAGTATTCTGTATATTTTGTCTTGAAGGATCGTAAGGCAGGTACATTCAAACCGAGGGACAACCTCGACGGACATTCCCGAGGGACAACCTCGACAGACATTTCCGAAGGAAGTCTCTTTTAGGCTAACCACCTCCAGATGGTCAATTCAAATGAGGTATTTTTCTCTCCTGCTAAGGATAGATTCGAAGGAGGAATATACCTTCCTCCTAAAACAAATTCTAGGCTAACCACCTCGAGAGGGTCAACTCGTCAAGGGTTTGTCACCCCAAAAAGACTACGGATTCCGTACTCCCTCGGAGGACGCAGATTTGGGTTTACCCTCTCGAATGTTGTATTTTATGCATCCGACTAACCAACTGAGGATCGAAGTCACTTTCATTCATTCTCATGAACTGAGTTCGAGCCATATCTTGAGACAGACTTCCTACCTTATTCTCTGGTCGATGATTGTAATTGGTTTCTTCTAATACATTTATCCTTTTACAAATCCGTTATCACCAACATATTATTATATTATATTATATTATATATAATAATAATTTCTACCAAAAAAAATAATATATATATATATATAGATATAATTACCAACTATAATATTAATACATTTATACTAGGCTAAGCTTTTTTACGAGTCGAGCTTTTTACGAGCAGAGCTTGAACCCAAAATATTTTAACGAAATTGCGTCGAGCTTGAGTCCAAATTTTTTTAACGAGCCTGAGCCAAGCTCGGCTCAACTCGGCTCATTTACAACCTTACTTTCAGGGAGTCCATAAGTGTGGTGTAGATAGTGTTTATCCAAGAACTTGTGGATAGGGTGTCCAACGGGCCTTATCATGCCACCTTATTGTGCCAGTTCGACAAGATAAGGCTTGTGCCAGCCAGGCCCGTGGGCCGGTTTGTTGTGCCTAATTTAAAATTTATCAGGCCGGATTTGACACGAGACACGATTATTATCGTATCAGTACAAACCGGTTCTTTTGCCTGCAATCTGGGTCATCGGCCATTTGTGCCTGTACCCGATCGTGCTTGAGCCGGCACGACAATATATATTTATCATGACATGATGTGCCGGGGTACGGATCAAATTGTACCAAGATCAGGCTCGCACGCGACCCTATCCATTTGTACATCTCTATTTGTGATATATTTAGTCCTCTGGAATGGATAAGCTTGGACTTCCATGAATATATTTATTTTATAATAAAGAATTGCACAAATGCTCCCTCCCATCCTTTGGGACTATGGTAAGTCATCCCTCTTAAGAGGCAGAAATACGCCTATTATCCTTTGGGGCATTAGTGGGCCATCCCTCTTAAGGGAGGCAGGGCTTAGAGTTTTGCACAAATGCACCATCTCATCCTTTGGGACATTGGTAGGCCATTCTTATTAAGAGAGACGGCGTTTTCCTCTTAAGAGGGGCAGGTTTTAGGAGAGCATTTTGTCTGGTCTATGAAACTGGACTATCGGTTGGAATGTGTACGGATTTCTACCACGCATTCAGTTAATAGACCCGAGTATAAGCATTTAAGAACAGAATACAAACATTATAATAAAGTGCCAACATTATAGTGAGTACAAGTATTAAAACCCAAAATACAAGCATGCTCAAACCTCTAGCCCAACTTCGTAGATCAGACGAATGCTCTCGGTTTAGGGTTCACAACGAATCTTCCCTATAAGGGGGATTGGTTGAATAATCAATGTGCAGAGCTACCAAACATTAGACCGAGGACTTGACGTTGGATCAATACTTAATTGTTAAAAGGTGAGGTATACGGTATACTTATTCTGGATTTGGGTTTTATACAATAATAATAAAAATAATAATAATAATAATAAAAAGTAAATAAAAAAATAAAACCTTATAATACAAACCAGTGGAATTTTTCTTTTTTTATTTTGTCAACCGTAGTTTCACACCATCCCTTATTGGAAAATGCAAACCTCGTGTTTCACATGTAATAGAATTACCTATAATTACTATTTTAATGTGTGTTCTTACGTACAAGAAGAATAAGTCAATTGTGCCAGACGTTTCTCTCTTATGGATAAGGTTCAATGGAAACCCTTCGTTACATATATTTCTTAAATATCTTAATGCCATAATTTAGAGAATATGAAGAATCAATTTAAATATAAATACTTTTTAAGATTAAATGTGTTTGGTAGCGCGCTTATAGGTAAGTGCTTACACATAAGCACTATAGGAAGGCTACCCATAAGGAGAAGTTGTTGAGAGCAGCTTCTCCCAAGCTTTTATGTGTTAAGCTATTTCACAACTTTAGTAATATTTTTAAAATACCTATTTTACACCTAAACTTTTATAAGTATTTAAATAAATGTTATTTCTAAACTTTAATAATATTTTTATAATACCTATTTTACCCCTAAACTTTTATAAGCACTTAAATAAATGTATTTACCAAACGCTATTTTCTTCAAACAAGCACTTTATTGTTGCTATGAATAAGTGTTCCCATTGAGCAACTTATCCAATGAGTGCTTATCCATAAGCACAAGCCGGGCCAAACGCAGCCTAAGAGTTTTAAGGAAAAATATGGAATGGGATGGTAAGACTGCTTCATCAATCAATTTCCAAGGAAAAAGATAGAATGGGATGGAAGACTGTTTCATCAATCAATTTCTAAACACAAAAATTAAACAGATCTGGTTTTCAATTGTAAGAAGAAAGCATCATTTTGTGGAGACTTTTGCTGAAATTATTAGATTAATGGTTGTGGATCTTAAATCTTCCATATAAAGTTATGGGCCTAAACAAACTGGGTTTGGGCCGAGCCAATGTAAAATAGGCCCAGACCAGTTCTACACATTTGAGCCCAAACCCGTCCATTGTGACAGGTTGAAACTAATAAAGCCCAATACCATCCCAATAGGACCAATGTCAATTATTTGCGTGTAAAATCATAGTCAGCAAGTAGAATTGGGACCTTATCCTCCGTCCCTTGTGACGTTGTTAGGACATCCCTTCAAAAGAAGGGTGGGGCGGAATGGGTCAGGGGTACAATTCCGTGTCTCCCCTATGGGAAGGTCCTGACCGCAACATGAAGACACCAAAAAAAACGTAGAATTGGGGCCTCATCCACAAGGCACGTAACCCAAAGGAAAATCATAATGTCCAGTAAAAATGTCCCAAGTCTATATCCTAATCCATCAAACAGAGATTAGAAATTGGGGCCACAATGGAAAATGTTGAACCAGAGCCTCCCTCCCTCCCTCCCTCTCTCTCTCTCTCTCTCTCTCTCTCTCTCGCTTGGCTGGGGCAGTCAACGAGCCAAATTAGTTTGGTTCAGCTTGTATAAATCGAGTTGAGCACCATAATTAGGCTCGTGAGCCAAATCTGAGTCTCCCAAAAAGCTCATTAACTTAACGAACTTGAATTGAGTTTAGATAGGCTCAGTTTGGTTAACGCTCGGATTGTATATGAAATTATACATCTATATTTTTATTTTGTTATATTACATACTAAAATTAAATATATATATTAATATATTATATTATATAATAATAATTATTATTAATTATAATATTAATATATTTAAACTAAGCTAAGCTTTTTTGCAAGTCATAACTGAATCCAAAATATTTTAATGAACCTTAACCTTGCTAACTGGCCAAAGCTCACTTACTGATTTAAGACCAAACCCACAACAACGGCATCCCCATCAAGTAGACAAAGGTGGTGGCCCCCACCACGTGACAATCTCTAGAATGGTTGGTTGCCCGATTAAAACTTACAACTGTCTAATAAATATCTATTCATACACAAATAAACTATGACCTTCAACCGTAGATCGACTAACACTTTTATCATCTACACCGTCCTATTTTTATAACCGTACGATCAACCTTTTATTTTCAAATTCACAACATAGTAATATATACAATTAAC
The DNA here is from genome assembly GCA_031762675.1 of Pachysandra terminalis. Classification (NCBI taxonomy): domain Eukaryota; kingdom Viridiplantae; phylum Streptophyta; class Magnoliopsida; order Buxales; family Buxaceae; genus Pachysandra; species Pachysandra terminalis. The sequence continues at coordinate 8,702 of JAUPMG010082940.1, read as the reverse complement.
ATCGTAGCGTCTCTCTTCAACACATTGTATTTTATTAATCGTCTTTTCAGATTTATCTGGTTCGGCTTCGTCTCCCCAGACATCTAAATTTCTAATTTATGGTAGTATTAACAAACCATTCAGCCTTCACCTGCCCTGGGCCCACCACATGTTGACATGGCTTCCGAAACGATACGATATGGCTACTCACCATGAACGCCGTTACGCGCTCGGATACGCGTATATCCTCCATCCTCAGCTCTTGCAACCTCTGCACATACTCCGGCACGTGCACCAAGTCCCACACAACCCCAACCCCACCGAGCTTCAAAACCCTAACTACCTCTCCCAATCCTTTCATCCTCTCCGCCGCCGCAGCCGCCGTCCGATGCCCGAACTCCTTTCCCACCGTATGCATAAACACTGCCGACACCACCACATCAAAGTAACAATCAGCGAATGGCAACCGACGCGCGTCCCCGTCCCTACACGTCACGTACTCCTGGACACCTTCCATCCCAGCCGTCCGTAGCGTTGACAGCGTTGTTTTGCGGCGATCGAGGCCAACGACTCGGCCGGAGCTCCCTTCCTTCTTCAGCTGTAGCGCGACGGCATTGAGGAGGATGCCGCGGCCGCATCCGATGTCTAGAGCGGTTTTCACCGACGACCAATCGTGGACTGCGTTGACGATCCGTTGAGCCATTTCCCAGTGCAGCGAAACGGAGGAGTAGAAGATGTTGCCGGCGGCGAAGAAGAGACAGACGGCGGAGAGTGCCGTGACGGAGCCGGTGAATCCGGCGATGAAGCGAGGTGCTCCGGCGGGAAGAGCGGGGAAGAGATAGTCGAAAATTGAGCATAAAGGATTGAAGTAGAGAAGGAAAAGCACGGAGAGAGAAGAGAAAACGAGAGCGTGGATTAGGAGAAAAATTAGAGTGTGCCATTCGTCCATGCCGTAGATCGCGTAGATCTGTGTCCAATCTCTTCCCGCCTTTCCCATTCTCAGTAGAAAAAAAATGAAATTCGAAGAGATTTCGAACTTCGAAGTTCGATGTGTTGTTAATTGAGCTCAAAACCTGCATATACAAGAGAAAAATCTCTTTAGAATCTCAAATTTTGAAAGAACTCGAGTAAAACTTCGAATTTCGATGTGTTGTAAAAGAGTATAGATCTGAAAAATCCGAAATCATTTGATTGACTTACATCGAATAGCTCAGAGAGTGAAGTCGCGAAGAACTTAACGATCAGTTCAGATCCACTGGACGAATTGCAGAGTACTTTTCTTCCAATACTCACTCCAAAGATCTTCTAAGCAGAGAGAAAAAATCCATTTCCAAGCTTGCTTTTCTGCAAGAATAACTGTAAAGTGATCGATAGAAAGAAGAAAATCAAGAAAATGTTAGCTGATGATCTCAGCTCAGATCCTTTTCACGCGCTTTGGTTCGTCGGTTTCCACTCAGAAATAAATAAGAAGAGATCAAGGTTTTCTGCCAATCACCATTAAAGCAAAGGCAAAACGCTCTGATTGGATTCGAGGAACAAATTTGTCCAGATTCTATGATATTGCAGTGAGCGAGAAATATAAGCAAATGAAAAATACAAAGAATGGAGTAGACAGTAGAGAGAGAGAGAGAGAGACTGACGGATCATACAGATATATATATATATATAGATATATATAGCGCGTACGGTAGTAAGATCTGCTTAGTTCGGTAAACCCGTACACGATGACCTGTTCAACAGGTAAAGCTTTTTGAGTGAAAAAAAGTCATCCAATGGTTTTTTTTTTTTAAATAAAAATTACAATATAAGTTCACGAAGAAAACTATAAAATTAGAATAAAAAAAAAGAAGAATGAAAAATTCAAAATGTATAGTTTGAATATTATTTCATTATTTTTAAAGATAAATAAATCAAAATTGCTTTTTTAAAATGTTTTATAAAATCCTATCTAATTTGATTTTAATCGGATATAAAATTTTAAATATATTGAAAGGTTCTTGTTACATGTAGTAGATTCAACACATAGTAAGGAAGATACACGATGAAATATTGTCCATCTAACATTTCCAATGGAGGAGTAAGGATCTTGTATGAGCTGGTTTATAAGAAATTTCTTTTGAACCTTACAGAAGTTGACATGTGTTTTAGGTGGACCCACCACTTTAACAAACTTTCATTATAACCAGTAGAAACCGGTTAAAGTGGTAGCTCCCAAATTCACCAATTTTTTAGGATTTAAAAATTACAAATAACCCTTCTTAATGGGCAACCTCCTGTAAACCTCAGGAAAGCTTTTTGTAATCCAACTCACAGAAGATTCACACCCGAATGGAGGAATGATTAAGAGGACGGACACGGTTTATTACATTATCGCAAAAAATCAATCTTATTTGGTAACTAAATCTGATGAGATATTTTCCTTCAAAAAATACTTTAACAAAATAATATAAGACGAAATCAAGATCAATAATTTGATGGAACTAATTGAAGATATGAAATACACCAACTATCAATCTATTCAAATGATTTTAACAATTTGATTTCACTATATATTTTTTAAATTAAGAAATTATAAAAGTTGACTTTTGACCTTTGATTTCACTATTCAAATTATAGGGTTGAGATCATTCCATAAAGTTGACTTTTGACCTTTGAGATCTCTGAATACGGGAAGCATTTATTAGCGTGTTCCCATATTCTCCCAATTAAAGCTGATTTAGCTTGATTTTCGTGCTTATTTTAGAAAATCATATTTCATTTACAATGGCTGTGATTCTGTGAACAGGACTCCAAAATCCCCGGGATTTATATTTAAAAAGAAAAGCCGGCCGTACAGAAAGACCGGTAGAGACCGGAACCGGTCACAGCTAAAGTGGGTGCTGGGTGGGGTTGGCTTCGGCCAATTCTGTTCCCGGGAAACCAGGTGTGACTGAGTGGACTTTTCAAATAGAATACAGATATTTTCGGAATTGCCACTGTAAGTAAGTTTCACCATTTTATAGTGAATTAATTACCCTTAGCTCCGTTCCTTTCATGAACACCCAGTTTTTAGAAGGAAAGACGGAGCTGCCCTGTAGTCGGTGGAAAGTAAGGGACTTTTGGGTAAAATGAGAAAGGGTAATTTTGCAAAAGAAAAGGCAAAAGGGGTTCTCATTAAAAAGGTATATGACATATCGACGTTGTAATGAATTAAAGTGGGTCCCAGTCTTTGAAAAGTAGAAGAAACGTGGGACCCACTCGTGGAGAACGCGGTAACGGCCGAGATCGACGGGATACAGACTGACCTTTTCTTTTGCCCTTTTTTGTTGAATAGACTTTGACGTTCCCGAACCAAACTTTAGACTTTTATACAGTGAAGGTGACCCGCTTAGCTGTAAATCACAATTTCAGATTAAATTTACAAAAATGACATTATCATTTTAAAAGGGCTCGCATGGTCTGGAGTCTGGACAGCCGGTCGAACCGGATGGCATTAACTGACACACTGACAAGTTTCTTGGGTTCACTCCAAATTGTCTTTGGCCTCCTTCATTGTGGAGAAGGGGAATAATGTGTTCCCATGTGAACAAAATTCTCTATGTTCACTCAATAGGAGGATGACAAGTGTTTTGAAAGGTCATGTGCTTATCACGTGAATAATCAATAAGTACACGACTCTTTTAAGACAATTGGCATCCTTCTATTAAATCAATATGGAGAACATTGTTCCTCATTGGAACACTAGATCCCGGCTGTAAGGGATGTAAACGGGTCGAGTTGAGCTTTGGCACTAGATCCTAGCTGTTAGGGATGTAAACGAGTCGAGGTGAGCTTTGTCTAGTTCCCAACTGTTAGGGATGTAAATGAGTCGAGTTAAGCTTTGTCCAATTCGGTTCGTAAACCTTGAATTAGTCTCAAGTTCGATTTAAGCACATTAAAAAAATTTGGGATCAGATTTTGCTCACAAAAAAAAATTTCGATAAGTAAAAATGCATTAATCTTATAATTAATAATTATTACTATTATATATAATATAGTATATTAACATTTGTGTAATATTAATATATAATATAAAAAATAAGAAAAAAGATGTATAATCTCGTATACAAACCGACCTAAGCTTTAACCAATTTGAGTCTTCTCAAGCTCGTTAAGAAAATGAGCTTTTTTTGGGAGCTCAAATCCGGCTTGCGAGCCTAATTATAGAGCTCCAACTCAATTCGTTGAGAGCCCTAATGGTTGTGATCAAGCCATGGCAGATTTACACTGGCATCTTCATAAAGCCATAGACGATTTTTTTTTTTTTTCCTTTTGGTATATCTGCTCAGATGGTCACTTGACCAGGGGAGACATGGGTTCGAATCCCAGTCCCTCTTCACCACATCTCTCTTTTAAGAGGTTGTCCTACCAACGTTCCAAGCGATCGAAGGATAGACAACGATTCTCTCTCCATGATAAAATTCTTTTTAAGGTATAATATTTTAGTTTTATATATTTTTTTCTCTCTCTCTCTTTTTCCTCTTTCTTTTTCCTTGGTCTGGGTATTTTTTTATAACCGATCCTAGTTATAGGACATGTTTGCCATTACTTCATCGAGTTCTAGAAGTTATTCTTGAGCGGAAAAGCACTTTAAATAAATAAATAAGCGTTTGTTAACACCAACTGCAAACCAATTCCATAAGAATCGTTTTATCCAAATATAGAGTTTTTTAAGCTACTATTTCCTGCTTTTGAAATCACGTTTGCAAGAACCAAGTTGAGGTTTTAATGAAATATGTCTTGTGTTCTTATATGTGCCTTTTAAACTTTTAAAATACCTATTTTATTCAAGTTATCTTCACGAACAAAACTCCGAATATAGATTTCCTATTCTACACAAACTTTTCACAAATCTAATTTAGAAGCACTTTTTCAATAAGTGTTTACCAAACACCTTCTATTCCCCTAAAAGAATTTTTATATAATATTTCATAAAAATCAATTTTAAAAGAATCCCTTCTCCTTCCAAGAAGCAACGCAAAACACGTCTATAACAAAGCTTAATATTGTCATACATTAAGAAGGACAAAGCTACAAAATTATTTTGTTTTGGGAAGATTACTATAAGTCTTTTGGTATTTAAATCAATGTAATTAGCTGTATGTCATGAAGTTATGGTCAATTGAATCGACATATTCATATGAATCTTATCTCTTATATCCTTTAATCTTAAAATAATGTTTTTTTAGGCTCTGTTTGTTTCACCGGAAAATAATATTCAGAAGAAAATATATTTCGGAAGAAAATTTTTCAAGAATATTTTTTCTTTTTCTAATTTCCTACCAATGCTATTTGAAAACTTTCCTAAAATTTTGTTTAATTTAATGAAATATAGTTTCAAAAGGGACATTATAGATAAATAATGGTGGTGGCGGTGGGGTGATGTTGGTGGTGTGGTAGTGGTGGGGTGGTGGTGAATGAAACCCTTTTTCCGTTTTTTTTTGGATAAAATAGCAAAAGTTGTTTTCCTCCAATTTTCTAGATATCAGTAAAATATTTTTTCAAAATTTAAAATTTTCCTTTGAAACAAACATAAGAAAAATCTAAAATTTTTGAAAAATATTTTTTTCCTCCACTTTCCGGTGAAACAAACACTGCTTTGGGAGATTGTTGGATAAATTGGAAAGGGACAAGGAGGCTAACCACTCTATTTCTCAAGGGGGATGCTTCCCTTTGGCCTTCACTAAGATACATTACTGTGATTGGGTCCAAACCAACAATATTTCACTTTGATTTACTCTGAATTATGATCTTGCCACTATACAGACCATCCATGGCTGATTTGTGCTTCTTCTTGGGTAAGTGATTTGTGCTTCTTAATCTTGAAGAAAAAATGAATAAAAAGTTTTTCATGGTATTATTAGGGCTATCAATGAGCCGAGCTAGCTTGACTTTGGCTCGAGCTCTGCTCATATGAAACGAGCTTGAGCTCTATAATTAAGGCTCAGCAACCCTGCTTAAGCCCCAATAAAAAGCTCATTATCTTAACTAGCTTAAGTCGAGTTTGGATAGACTCGGCCCGATATGTATATGAGATTATACATTCATATTCCTATATATTATATTATGTATTAATATTAGACGCACATGTTAATATAATATATTATATATAATACTAATTATCAACTATAATATTAATGTATTTATACCAATCTGAGCTTTTTTTTATGAGCCGAAGCCTTTTATGAACTAAGCTTTTAAGTGCTGAACTTGAGCGCAATTCTACAAAAAAATCAATAACCAATGAAAATTAATCACATAAACCTGACATGTTTAATAAACTTATAAAATAAAAAAATATTTTTTAATAATAAATCAGCTATGTCAGGCTTATGTGGCTGTTTCCAATGGGTAATGCTCCTACCCATTATGGGAAGGAAGGAATGAATGATTTGAATCTGAATTCCCAAGCATCACGTCGTCTATGAAAGAAAAGCGGACCAAACCGTCACGCCTTGTTTACTTTATATTAAGGTGAAAAGCACTAAATTAAGTATTAGTATCCTAAAATAATTTTAACTATTAGCAAAGAACCATTCAAAACTTCAAAGTTGAATCATATAAAGACGTGCTTGAGTGGGTCGGGTCTGTGATGGGCCCACATAATAAAATCATTTAGAATATTTGGTATACTAGGACTTTTAAGTTCTATCTCATATTATTTATTTATTATTCCCTTCCATACGGGTCTAGTGGATGACTATGAATTTAAAAAAAAACAAAATTAATTTGATATTTAATGATATGGATGAATATTTAATCTTGAAAATTTGAGCTCCAAACCCATTTGCCGTCCCGGTATAGACCTTTAAATTTGACATGACTTAGTTAATTTTTTTCTTAGGATTATATTTTAATTAAATTAGGTTGCGTTTGGTAATGCTTATGTTTTTTTATTGTCTGAAGCAAGAAAGGATAAGCAAATTTTATGCTTTTGAAAAGATATTTTCATGAAGCAAAACTGTTTGGTAAACCTTTAGTGTATTATTGAAAAGCAAAAAATCATGTTTGATAACAGTAAGCTAATAAATTATTTTTTGATATTATATTATTATTTTAAATAATGCTTATCTATGATTAGTGATAGTGGTGTGGTGGTGGGAAGGGTGGGGGTGGGGGTGGGGGTGAGAGGGGTTTTTTTTCGTATGGAGAGAGAGATAGGACAGTTTGGGAGAAAATATTAATAAGGACAAGGATAGTTTGGGGATTAGGCACTTTATTATCGTGTAAAGTGCTTTTAGTTCAATTATTATTGAAGAACTTCCTCAAATCACAAACAAGACTTTTTATAATTAATTTTTAAAAATATCTCTTTTATTATTTTGAAAACAAATAAGTAAATTTTCAAAAACAACGAATGTTGCTTCTTAAGTGAAGCAAGAAATTTGCTTTATTGTTTTAAAATGTGTTACCAAATACTTACTTTGCATATATATATATATATATATAATGTTGAGTTGCTATGAGTGGATCACATGGGAAAGAGTCAAAACTGAGATGTACAGAGATAATAGATTCTAGGGTTCCAACCACAGGTTTTATAATAACTGGGTCTGTGTCCGGATAGGGACTAGGGGTGTCCATGGCCTGGTGACCCGCCAAGACTGATCAGCCTGGCCTTGTGATTAGGCAGGTTCTGGCATGGGTACGTGGCTCGTAGAGTCGGGCTGGGCTGAAATCTAAGGCCCAATTAACTTTTGGGGTCACGTTTGGGTTTATGTTAGATTGGCCTGGCTTGGTCCGACTTATGCATTATATGTAATTACTATGTTTTTATATTGTATACAAATAAAATATTATCAATACAAATGTTTACTTTCATTACATTGTTATAAAATATATAAATCTTAAAACATATACTTTTTTTTATAGGTATTTATGAAATATCCTTGCAATTTATAATTTTTTAATTTTAAAAAGTAACTATTTGAGTTTATAGGTCGGGTTGAATCAGGCTTGGGCTTGATGTATTGTAAATCCATCGGGTTCGAGCTTACAACTTTGAGCCCGAAGGTTGGGACGGGCCGGGCTAGGGACAACACATGTAGTGTTATATCGGAGTGCAAGCCTGGCCCGTTTCCAACCCTAATAGGAACCCACCTAGCCCAAGCCGAATTAAGGGCCATCTATTCTAGTTCTAATAGGGACCCACCTAGCCCAAGCCGAATTAAGGGCCATCGATCTAGTTCGGGCTTATCTAGACAGGGCTTCGGCCCTAGCCCAATCTAGACCTGGCTCGGATCACTCATTATTGTGAAGGTAAAATGATATCAAGCCATGGATATAATTCCTAGTTCAAAGAATTATAAAACCTAGTTTGGACTAAGCCCAATTTAAGCTTGGGTCTAATTTGAGATGCTCGTGCTCGGACCCGCACTAACGAAGGCCAGGCTTGACCGTATCACTGAGTAAGCCCGGTTGAGAAACGATTTCAGATTTTCTAAACCTGGCCCGGGTGAGGGCCCACACCCGATTAGGCCCATCTTGAACATGATGTATAGGGATTTAGTTTGGACTGGACTGGGCCGTAATTAGTAACAATACTTCTTATCAGATACAGGCATTAGTTTGGAACCGTACGCATTTTATTTAGAAGCATCAACGAAACCAGTAACTGATCTTTGTAAAACCTTAAGATTGTGTTTTGCCCTGCTTGTGCTTTCGGATAAGTAGTCATGGATAAGTGGCTCAATGGGAACACTTAT
>JAUPMG010082929.1:0-12793 GCA_031762675.1 Pachysandra terminalis | reverse complement strand
AGGTAATGTGGTTTGTAGAAGTATGATCTTTTGGTATGTAGATAAATGGTGTATGAGTGACCCTAAATAGATATATCTGATGTTGTGTGACTTGTGGATTTTATTTCAGTTTATTAAAGGTACAGATTGTACTTTTATTCAAATATTTATTAGAATTAATGATTTACCTTCTGCTTATGGTTACTTTGTGTACCACACCCGTAGGGATATGGGGTGATGTGTTACAATTCCAATTCATGGGAACTCCAATGTGATTTTTAGGTTTAGGATGTGACATTAGTCTAGTCCAAGAGCAGGGTTCAGGTTTTGACCCCAGGAACTGATTAACATTGGCGAAATCAAGTTGTAGGGAAATTGGTCATGCAATCAGCCACCGGTTGTGTACACGTTCTTAGGCGATTGTTCAAAGGTTGGGGGTTCTTCCTTTGCTATGATTCTGTCTGATTCCTTTTAATGGGTGAAAATAATGCCAAATCAGATATAGTAATGCATCACAGTCTAGCTTTCAATCAAGATTTTATTCATGAAAACATAAAATTGACCATTGATGATAGAAAAAAAATAAATGTAAACCAAAGAAAGCATAGAAAGAAGACTGGTAACCCAATGGTGGTTATCCCAGCGGCCGTGGTTCACGGTCGGACTGGATAGACTACCAGTCAAACTGAGAGCAGCTTCTCAAGAAGACAAGGTGTCTGATAAAAAGGGAAAAAGTAGAAAGAAACTGGAGAACTGATAGTGGTTATCGCATTGGCAGTGACCCACATGCAGGCTGGATAAGAGACCGTTTGGGCTGAGAGAAAATTCCAGAGGGCTGGCAGTGGTGATCAGTCTGAGGCTGAGAGAAGTAGACCCTAACCAAATTAATTGGTGAATAGAGGGGCTTCATGTTCCAACAGCCGTAACCCACATGTAGGCTGGAAGGGCTTACCAAGATTGGGAGCAATATTCTTAGGAAAGTACTTGGTGAGTGGCAAAGGAACCGAACACTGTTGTTGCAGCAGAGGCAACGATGAGGGAGATAAGTGACCCTGAGGTCTAAAGCAGTGTTGCGCTGGTTTTGTTGATGTGTTCGGGCTTTCAAAGAATTGGCCCTCTGTATATTTATAGAACGCTTTGATCGGTTATCTAACCATTCAATTCGTTTATGGTAACCGATCGCCTTGCTTTTGAATTTACATTAGATTGTGGGCTGATCAGACCACCGCTCTTTCTTTGCTTGGATTACTGGACCGGGCGAGTGAGCTCACTCACCCCTGATTCCTCTCGCCACGCATTGTGCATCTGTAACTTTCTTTATGTGCCATGCATCGTGCATCTGTAACTTTCTTTATGTGCCACGCATCATGCTCCTGTTTATCTCTTTGCGTGCCATGTGTTGTGCATCTGTTGATTTCTTTGTGCGCCATGTGCTACGCTTCTATTGGCCGGTGAAGATACGCAGATTTATGTACCAAAAATGCCCCCACCTTCCCTTGTGTCTATTAGTCTTCTATTTTTTGAAGAGATGTAAGGACCACATGCGTCGTATCTCAAGAAGGGAAAGGATATGATAGCCTCCGGTCAAATTGCCTTTTCAACTATCTAAATCCCCTTTTTTACCCTTCTCTAGCACATTTGAACTTCATTTGAGCTGATCTTTTATCTGTTGTGCTTTGCTGCCACTTCTTTTTCTTGGAGACTTTGTCCTCTTTCTTCATTCTAGTTTCAGTTCTAGTCTCTCGTCTACATTTAGAGATCATGTCTAAGAGGTCCAAGCAGTTTTTTGGTGTTGCTGGTTCTTCCAATCCAAACCTCTCAGCTGCATTGAACAAGGAAGTTGAACATGTTTTGGGTCAAGTACTGTCCGAAATCTCTCCACCTTCTTCTTCTATGATTTTAGGTCTAGCATTTAACAAGTCCTTTCGTCCTTCACCTGTACATGACCTCAACCTTTACCATCCTAGAACGGTTCTGGATGAGCCCCTCCTCTTTTACGATGGTTTAGATTAGACTGCGTGGAAAGCTGGCCGATCGATTCGTTCTTGGCCTAGGGTAAATATGGCCTGGAACAAATGGGTTGACCACATGACTCCAAACTATTCTGCCTCTTGGAGGGCTTTCGGGATTTTTGAGTTAATCCAATACTCCCATTTTGAAGTGACCATGGACCATGTTCTTCTTGCTATGGCCGTTTGTTTGTGGAGCCGATCGATTAACTCTTTTCTCTTTACTTGTGGTCCTATGACTCCAATGGTCATGGAAGTTGCCACCCTAACCGGTCTGCCCCTAGTTGGTGAGTACGTTAGTCCAATCCTGTCGATGGATCAGGATGGTGGTGTTGGCTCTTTTCCTTTTCTCACTCTGAAATGGATCTACCACCACTGTCCTGGTCCTTCAATTCGATGCTTCAAAAATCTGATGAGTACTTATGTCAGCTTTCTTAGATCGACGGCCTAAACCAAGATGTGGTTAATGCCGGCTCATAATCATTTCAGACTTACCTGTTTGCCCGAGCATGCTGAGCACATGATCTACAGCCTCAACGCTAACATCAGTATTGCTTTGTGGCATAGTAAAAGTGTTGACGACACGTTTCGTGACCTTCGTTTGGATTTCTGTCTTGATAAGGGTGGGCGAGGATCCATTTTGATCAACAATAACCGAAAGGACAAAGTACAAGGAGCTGAGGAAGGAAGCGGGGATGGACAAGTAAGTGCATGTTTCAACCAGAACGAAGAGAGGATGAGAGAAGGGAAAGAAAAGAGGCTGAAGAAAGAAAGATATTTCCCTTGGCCAGGTTTTTGATCATCAAAGGTAAACCTCTGTGAAGAATGGTGCTCCGGCCGGTGATGGCTGTTTGAAAAAAGCTTCATTGGTTGGTTTTGGCCGTGGGTCGTTTGGATTTGTTTGTGTTTTGTTTTCGGCCGTGGGCCATTTTGGAACTTGAAATTGGTGGTTTGTGGGATGGTTGTAGGCCATTGGGGTTTTATTTTCTGACCAGTGAGGCCGTGATTTTTGTGAAGATAGTCGTGGGCCATTTTAATTTTATTTTGATATCCATACATATTACGACCTCGATGCTGCTTTTTTCAAAAGTATCCTTGATATCTTAATTTTGTTTCTGACGGGTTATTTCCACGGGCACCTGAAATGAGGCATCCTACATGACAGGATAGTATTTCATCAAGTACCGACTGTTTATAGTTATTTTCCTCTGTTAATCGGTTAGTTCTAAAATAACGTAGGATCCCCCTTATAGGACCCATTGAACTCTAAACGGTCCTCCCAATCCAGTGACCAGTTGCCATAAATAGGATCTTTGGTCCCTATTGGCATAGTGGTCTTCCATACCATGTCCCCTTCTAAAAAGGATCTGTATTTCACCCTTTTGTTGTAAATGCGAGCCACTTTTTGTTTTTGTTCCTATAGAACTTCTAAAGATCTGATTCGATCATCATATAGGTCTTCCAATTCAGTTATCATAGCCTCTGTGAATTCAGTTGGGGTGAAATTGTCCTTAAATGTTACCATGAGTGAAGGGATCATTGCCTTTAATGGGAGCACTGCATTATTTCCTTATGTTAAGGTAAACGGTGTGGTTCCTATGCTTGTATTGTATGATTTATGGTATGCCCATACCACTTCTAATAACTGTTTATGCCATGATCGAGGCTGGTCTTCTATCGTCTTCCTCAAGACGTTCTTTAGAACTTTGTTAGTTGCTTCAGCTTGACCGTTTGCTTGTGCATAGTAGGGAGTTGAATTTAGGATCTTGAATCCATATTCCTTTGCAAATTAGGATACTTATCTTCCTGTGAAGACACTTCCCATATCGATCGTTATTGTCTCTAGTATTTCAAATCTATAGATGATCAATTCTTTGATGAATTTGATCACATCCACTTGGTTTACTTTACTCATCGGCCTCGTTTCTACCCACTTTGTAAAGTAATAGGTCGAAAATATGACAAATCCATGCATGCTTGAATAGATAGGAAATTTCCAAAAAGGGGGAAGACTGTAGTGACCTGGATCCATAAATTAATAATTATAATTAATGTGTATGATTAATTAGTAGAGTTAAATAAATATAAATGTAATTGAATTCTAATTGATGGTGAAAATATGTTATAGTAGTGTGGAAACGTATTAAGCCATAGTTAAGTGGAAATATTGGGGTCAAATTATAATTAATAGGATGTATAGAGGATAAGAAGTAATTAATTAAAGTTTAATTGGTTGAAATTTGAATTGGTCGTGTGAGTCAATAATTAGAAATTAAGGTTAGTTTAGTAATTACAATAGAATTTGAATTCGATTAGAATGAGAGAGAGTTTATGTTTTAATAAGAAATTAGTATCTAATTAGTAGGGTTTGATTTTGGGAAGGTTCTTAGTGAGGAAGCGTACCATTTCAATTAGGTATGCATGTGGGAAGTTAGGAGAGGTTTAGGAAGTGAATTAAGTGAAGAAGGGAGATTAAATAAAAGAGGATTATAGGGGGACGTGAATAGTGTTTTGAGGATAGAAGGTTAGGGTTTTGGGTTTTTAAGAGAAAAGAATAAGAGAAAGAGAAAGAGGGGAGGCTGAAGCTAGATTTGGAAAAGAGAGAAGAAGAGGAAGAATGGAAGAGTAAAAGGGAAAAAATGAGCGAGAAAAAAGAAGAGGAAGTGCTTGCTAATCAAATACCTACACCGTAAATGTAGTCTCATTTCTGTATAGTTCTTATGGAATCTTGTGGTCAATCTCGGATTTGTCGTATTAATTTGTGTCTTGAATGCCTTATGTATGAAAGCATGATTTATTCAATTATAATTGATAATCGATGATATTGTAATTGTTCTTCTGATTCGTGGTTTGGAATTTACACCATGCGCGTGTGATATAAAATACTTGATTTATGCTTTTGAATGTGTTAAAAGATGTTCTAATGTGTTTTTGGGTAATTTAGCATTGATTAGAAGTTTTTATATTGGTTTCTAATCATTTGGATCAAAGGTAGCATACGATTGGGGTATCTGGGATGATTTCAGGGTTTCTGTCCCATGACCAGTCGGCAGGCTTTGGCACACCGGTCGTGCTGCGGACAGGGACCAAAAATACATAGGAAATAGCCCATAGGCAGGCCCTGGTACAACGGCCGTAATGCCTACGAGGACAAAATATTTTATTTATATTCTTTTAGGATTCCCTTGTTTGTTAGGAACACAATGGTCCAAGTTTGAGGTCAATCAGATGAGTATAAAAATAGATATGATTAAAACACTGAAAAGGTGTCAAAGCTACAATAATGGCCTTCGGCAAGTACCTTAGTACTACCGAGCTATCTACCAAGCTCCAATGGGGTCCAAACGTTACAGACACCTTGAAATGGGTATTTTGAGTTTTCTTGTAATGTGTTAAGAATGTGTGAATTTGATTTATGTTGGTGATATCTGGATAGGGTCAATTCCGAGGTTCTAGTGGAAACTTCTTACTAATTATCTGTGTGTATGGGCACGTGGACAGGTTCGGAAGGAGGCACCACTAGAACTCTCTTACTGATTCTCACTTATGTGAATGTATGTAATTGCATTTTTAGTGATAATCATGGGATATGTGTTAATGATTGTATGGAAATTCTATGTACTTGTGGAAATAATACCCGTGATGTTATCTGACGGATTATTAGTGTGTATAGGCCAACGTGTAGCTTCCGAAGGGTGTTATCACTGGAAATTCTACTGATATATGAAAAGGATACTTGTGATGGCATCCGACGGATTATTCGTGTATATGGGCACACGCGTAGCTTCTAAAGGGTGTTATCACTGGAAATACTACTGATATATGGAAATGAGTAGCTTGTCCGGTTAACCAGGCAGTGATGGATAGAGGTTTGAACTGAATAGTTTGTCCGGTCAACCAAGCAGTGACAGACAAAGATTTGAATTGAGATTCTTTGGTGTGTTCGATTTCAGATAATTGGTATTATGAACTTATTATTTATTATGTATTTGAGCTTACATAAAGGATACCCGTGATGGCATCCGACGAATTATTCATGTATATGGGCACACGGGTAGCTTCCTAAGGGTGTTATCACTGAAATTCTACTTTGTACATGGGTAATTTCCCTACAAAGGCCTCCCTGGGTTTAAGTCCCTAAATGTACGTGGTTAATCGCCCTACAAAGGCCTCCTTGTGATCATACCCCTAAATGTATGCAGAGAAATAGCTACGGGAATTGAGCCTAGTAGGTTGAAAATCCTACAAAACCACGATGTACACGTGGGAAGTGAGAGTACGAATGTGATGAGTGTGAGCGTGGAATATCAGGTGAAAGTGACTCGGTAAACCTGGCTGATCACCGAAACAACATTCATTCACATTCATAAATTGTGTGTTTCACTGCTTTTCTTTTAATTGTCATAGCATTTATTCATTCATTATTAATTATGTTTTCCATGTTTATCATAATATTGTTTCTTCTATTTACTGTTTTAACATTCATGTGATGATGTGGATAAATGCTTAGACTTGGGTCATGAGGCAAATAATTATGATTGTATCTCTCTGTTAACTGTATCATGATATCGTTGCATGTGGTTTTTGGACTAACAGTATTCCATGAGGATGGATGATAGTTATGATTTTTACTGGGCATTCCAAGCTCACGTAACATTTTATGTTGGACGATGAAGTGGGACGTTGCCTTCTGATTTACTTCTGTTTTAGTACTTTATGATTGTGTGAACGATGGATAAATTTGATGTAATAGGATTAACTCTTTTATTTGTTTTCTTGTTATGTTAAGATTATGGCTCTTCTGAAGCCATGGATTTGATTTAAATGTTTATTTTCTCTTCCGCACTCTGATGTTTGTATAAGAGTAGTCTTTATTACTTTTATTTCCTGTGTCCAATTTGGTGATCCGCGTTCCTTCGTTGGAACCAGGAGATCGCACCTCGAGATCCATGCTGCCCACATAGGGATTTGTGCCACATATTTCGGGGCGTGACAGATTGGTATCAGAGCTTAGGATTTGCCTAAGCTTGTCTAGATTTAGAAGACTAGTGAACTTAGTGATCACATAGAAATCCAAAGTTAGGAAGGAGAAACATAGAACTTGGAATTAGGAACTATTTGTTGATTGCTGTGTGATAACGTGCCTTAATTGCTGCTTAAATAAACTTCATATATACATGATTATTAGAAGTGAGGAGGTGTATTTGGTATCTTAGTGTCCTTTCCTTGAGTCTTGTACCAGCCTTGTTGAGTGAATTCTGTTGCATGGTTAATTCTAATGGTCGGAGGGTGATCCTAACTTTCTTTTTAGAGTGATGGGATTATTGTAGCTGCAGATGAATACATCCTTGAACTTTAGATCGAGGGTTAAGGACGACTAGAGAGAGAGAGAGAGAAAGAGAGACCATTGATTTACTAAGTACTATTTTATGATCTATGATTGTGACTCAACATTTTCTAAGATTAGGGACTAATAGGTCCCATATGTAAATAACCATACTTCATGCTCCATGATGCCATGTTTGAGTGTTCAATGAATAGGTGAATAATGCTTTCAAGATTTCACTTAGGGTTGTATGATTAGTCATATGATAATTATATGAGTAATTGTAGGAGATTTGTATGACCACATTGTGATAAGTTGGAATAGATCCTTGTCTATGTCATTTAAGCATGCTGTGCAAAATGAGTGAGTATTGCTGTCAATACTCAGGTTGTTGTGATTAAATTCAGGATGTGTTAAAGTATGATCTATAAGATGTATGAGTGTTATGATGATTGATAGTCGTTTTGTAATGAGTTTTTGGATCCTCGAATGAGATTAAATGAAAGCATGCAAACATAGAAGGTAGACTACATACACATGATTGCTTTCTGATTTCAATTTTATTGCATTGATGAATATGACATGATTGCTTATATGTACTGTGTACTCAAAATTCATACTAGGTTTGAGACTTCAAAACATGTAAGCATAATTGATTGTAAGGAAGGCATTCTAGAAATCTAGGGTGACTAATTTCAGGGACAAAATTTCCTAAAGGGGGGAAGACTGTAGTGACCTGGATCCGAAAATTAGTAATAATAATTAATGTGTATGATTATTTGATAGAGTTAAATAAATATAAATGTAATTGAATTCTAATTGATGGTGACAATATGTTATAGTAGTGCACAAAGGGATTAAGTCGTAATTAAGTGGACATGTTGGGGTCAACTTATAATTAATGAGATATATAGGGGATAGGAAGTAATTAATTAAAGTTTAATTGGTTAAAATTTGAATTGGTCGTGTGAGTCAATAATTAGAAATTAAGGTTAGCTTAGTAAATACAATAGAATTTGAATTGGATTAGAATGAGAGAGAGAGAGAGAGAGAGAGAGTTTCAATTTTAATAAGAAATTATTTTCTAATTAGTAAGCTCTGATTTTGGGAAGGTTCGTAGTGAGGAAGCTTACCTTATCAATTAGGTTGTATGTGGGAAGTTAGGAGAGGTTTAGTAAGTGAATAAGGGAGGTTAAATAAAAGAGGCCTATAGGGGGACGTGTACAATGTTTTGGGAATAGAATGTCAGGGTTTTGGGTTCTTAGGAGAATAGAATAAGAGAAAGAGAATGAGGTGAGGGTGAAGCTAGATCTAAAAAAGAGAGAAGAAGAGGAAGAAGAGAAAAGTAAAAGAGGAAGAAATGAGTGAGAGACGAGAAGAGGAAGCGCTTGCTAATCGAATACATAAACCGTAACTGTAAGTCTCATTTTCTGAATAGTTCGTATGGAATCTTGTGGTCGATCTCGGATTTGTCGTATGAATTTGTGTCTTGAATGCCTTATGTATGAATGCACGATTTATTCGATTATATTTGATAATTGATGATATTGTGATTGTTCTTCTGATTTTTGGTTTGGAATTTACACCATGCACATGTGATATTAAATACTTGATTTATCCCTTTGATTGTGTAAAATGATGATTTAATGTGTTTTTGGGTGATTTAGTATTGATTAGAAGTGTTTATATTGTTTTCTAATGATTTAGATTGAAGATAGAATAAGATTGGGGTATCCGGAATGATTTCTGGGTTTCTATCCTGTGACCCGTTGACAGGAACCGACAAACCGGCAATGCTACCGACAAGGATAGGAAATAGCCCGTCGGCAGGCTCCAATACACCGGCCGTTCTAACTACGGGGAAAAACTATTTTATTTATATTTTTATAAGATTCCCTTGTTTGTTAGGAATACAATGGTCCAAACTTTAGGTCCATACGATGAGTATAAAAATAGTTATGATTAAAACACTGAAAATGTGTCAAAGCTGAAAAAATGCCCCTCGGCAAGTACCTTGGTACTACCGAGCTCCAATGGGGTCCAAAATTTGTAGAAACCTTAAAATGGGTATTTTGAGTTTGCTTGTAATATGTGAAGCTTGTGGGAATTTTATTTATGATGGTGATATCTGGATAGGGTCAAGTCTGAGGTTCTAGTGGAATCTTCTTACTGATTATCCGTGTATGGGAGCATGGATAGGTTCAGAAGGAGGCACCACTGGAACTCTCTTTCTGATCCTCATGTATGTGAATGTGTGTGATTGCATTTTTATTGATAATCATGGGATATGTGTTAATGATTGTATGGAAATTCTATGTACTTGTGGAAAGAATACCCGTGATGGCATCCGGTGGATTGTTCTTGTGTATGGGCGCACGAGTAGCTTCCGAAGGGTGTTATCACTGGAAACTCTACTAATATGTGGAAAGGATACTTGTTATGACATCCGGCGGATTATTCGTGTGTATGGGTGCACGGTTAGCTTCCGAAGGGTGTTATCACTGGAATCTTACTGATATATGGAAATGAATAGCTTGTCCGATCAACCGGGCAGCGACGGATAGAGGTTTGAACTGAGTAGTTTTTCTGATCAACCAGGAAGCGACGAACAAAGGTTTGAATTGAGATTCTTTGGTGTGTTTGATTTCAGATGATTTGTATTATGAACTTATTATTTATTACATATTTGTTCTTACGAAAAGGATACCCGTGATGGCATCCGACGGATTATTCGTGTGTATGGGCGCACGGGTAGCTTCCTAAGGGTGTTATCACTGGAATTCTACTTTATACATGGGTAATTTCCCTACAAAGGCCTCCTTGGATTTAAGTCCCTTAATGAACGTGGGTAATCACCCTGCAAAGGCCTCCCTGGGATTGAGCCATGTACGTTGAAAATCCTACAAAACCACGATCTTCCCGTGAGAAATGAGAGTACGAATGTGATGAGTGTGAGCGTGGAATATCAGGTGAAAGTTACTTGGTAAACCTGGCTGATCACCGGAACAGCATTCATTCGCATTCATAAATTGTGTGTTGCACTGCTTGTGTTTTAATTGTCATAGCATTCATTCATTGATTATTAATTATGTTTTCCATGTTTATCATAGTATTCTTTCTTCTATTTACCGTTTTAATAATCATGTGATGAAGTGGATAAATGATAAGACTTGGGTCATGAGGTAAATAATTATGATTGTATCTCTCTATCAACTGTATCATGATATCGTTGCATATGATTTTCGGACTAACGGTATTCCATAAGGATGGATGAAAGTTATGATTCTTACTGGGCATTCCAAGATCAGGTAACATTTTATGTTACAGGATGAGGTGGGATGTGGATGAATGGGAGCTAGACGCTGCCATGTGATTTACTTTCGTTTTAGTACTTTATGATTGTGTGAACCATGGATAAATGGGATGTCATAGGATTAAGTCTTTTATTTGTTTTCTTGTTATGTTAAGATTACGGCTGAAGCCATGGATTTGATTTAATTGTTTATTTCTCTTCCGCACTCTGATGGTTGTATAAGAGTAGTTACTATTATTTTTATTATTGGTGTTTTATTTTGGTGATCAGCGTTCTACGATTACGAACTCGAAGGTCTCACATCGAGATCCGTGTCGCCCGAATTGGGATTTGTGTAACAGGATCCGAGACATGACACATTTGGTATAACACGAATATTACTAATCACTATCACAATTAAATGCTAATTAGTTCTACATAGAACCTGTATTGGGGTTTTTTCCCAAATACACAAGAAATTGAAGATTTACTCGCCTTGTGTCTGTTGGAGCCAATGATTCGTCGTGCTCGATCTTCCGTTGCCGTGTTCCCTTTGATCTTTGATGCTCCAAGTCCTCTTCCTTGGCCTTTGATGTTGAACTTCCCTCTTCCAAGCTCTAGGGTTTCTCCCTCTCTCAAATTTCAGAAATTAGGGTTCTTTTGAGACAAGAGTCCTATTTATAATCTCTTCGTAAGTTAAGGGTCTGTTTGTTTTATCTTCAAATGGGTTTTCACTTAATTGGTGATTTTAATCAACTCTCAATGTTTTAAAACTTAACTTTAAATTTGGGTTTTGTTCATGCAATGTTCCACTTCTTCTTTGGGAAATTTTACTGATTTAACCTTATTCATTAATTAAATGACCAAAATACCATTTTCTTAATTTTTCAAATTTTTAGGTTATTACAGGGGTTGTGGTGGGTGGTGGTGGCGTGGTGGTGGTGGTGCAAGGGTTGCACGTACACTAAGTGTGCAAGGATTCACACTAAGTGTGCGAAGGGCTTAAGGGTAGAATAAACTATTCAATTTTTTGAAAAAACAAGTATTATAAAAATACCCGATATGTCCTCGGCAAGACCAAAAGGCAATTTGTAGAGATTTCTATACGGGAGAGGTGAATAAAGTTGGTCAATGTAACATTTGGCAATAAGTTTTCTAAAGTAGAGCATATGAGCAATTTTTCCTTTTCTTAAGGGAATTGGACCTTGAAGCTATATATTGGCAATAGGAGTTATTATAGTGGTATCTATTGTTCGGAAGTTGAAATATATTGAAGATGATTGAGAGGCCATATACAGTAGTTGAAAAAGATAGCATTTTATCCTTTCCGAATTTGCGGTTGAAGGCATTCTTTTAGTTCTTGCAGATGGTGCAAGACTCATTCATGGATTTATACAAGTATCACATGTTGATGCTACTCTTTTTTTTTTTTAATTGTCAATCTCTGATGAATTAAGTTTTTCTCTCTGCAGGTACCATGATTGCTCCAAGATCATATTTTGTTTGGTTATTTGAATTTGCAAACTTTTTTTTTACACCGTTTTGTAACATACTTTTTTCTTTTGTATTAAGATTACTTTCCTATCTATTTTGAAAAAAAAAAAAATACATTGTGAGAATGCTTAGAAATGCTTTATTTATATATTCCCAAATGAATTTCTTTTCATGATATTTATAGTTTCTTTTGTTAACAAGATTTTAGTGATCAAAACTCCTTATCTTGGAATCCTTTTACCGTTGCAGGTCGTTTAGTTCAAAGTTGTTATGTTTGTGACTTATAATGCTCCCCATGTTTTGAATGGAGTTATTATAACAACAATAATTGTAACTTGTATTTATATCTTAAACAGCAAATGAATTTGATGAAATGTTTATCAAGTTTATGAACTTTTTGTAAGCAGTCATAGCAATGAAAAGTTCCTAAATTTGGTTGCTCTGTGTCATCGCAAATGATCGAGAGTTCTGTTGGAAAAAATATGAGTAAATCAGGAGTCTGAAGGGTTAAAAAAATAATTTGCACCGTTGATCAACAAGCTTCAAGGCATAATCGGCTCGCTATATTTTAGACAAGTTTCTCTCCCTCTGGATTGATCGCGAATGCACTAAGGGATTAGTGAGAAAATGCCTTCAGGATACAATGAAGCCTCTGATCAAGATTCGTTGTGATTCTCGGATGTGCACCGTCCG
>JAUPMG010082896.1:0-12794 GCA_031762675.1 Pachysandra terminalis | reverse complement strand
ATTCCGATTGGGGTGAGAGTTGCGGTTCAATCATAAGGGTTCAGATTAGAATTTCCTTAAGTTTGGGTCGTGACACTTAGCCAGGTTGTATGTCAAGGAAATTGTGAGACTACATGGGGTACCTATCACTATCATCTCAGATAGGGATTCACACTTTTTATCTCGGTTCAGGAAGAGTCTATAGAAGAAGCTAGGCACCACCTTGAACTAGCACACAGCATACCATCCACAGATGGACGGGCAAACAGAGAGAGTGAACCAGATTCTTGAAGACATGCTAAGGGCATGTGTCTTAGACTTCGGAGGACCTTGGAGTGAGAACTTACCGTTGGTGGAGTTCTGCTACAACAACAGTTACCAAGCTAGCATCGGCACGGCACCTTTCGAAGCTTTATACGGAAGACCCTGCAGATCATCCTTATGTTGGAATGAGGGAGGAAAATCTATGGACATAGGACTTGACATCATTCTAGAGACTACTGAGAAGATCAAGGTAATCAGAGACAAACTTCTCATAACACAAAGCCAATACAAGAGTTACGCCGACACCAGAAGACACAAACTGGAGTTTGAAGTGGGCAATTGGGTATTCCTCAATGTTTCCCCGATGAGAGGAGTATTCCAATTCGGGAAGAAAGGTAAGTTGGCACCGAGGTACGTGGGATCGTTCGAGATCATCAAGAGAGTGGGGGAAGTTGCTTGTAGACTGTTTCTGTTGCCAGACTTGTCGCAAGTTCACAACGTATTCCACGTGTCCATGTTACGGAAGTACCACCCCAACCCAACGAGCATCATTAATTGGCAGACAATTTCCATCCGGGAGGACATCACCTATGAAGAAGCCCCGGTCAAGATTCTCGACAGCATGGACAGAGTACTGCGCACCAAAGTGACCTCGATGCTGAAGATCCAGTGTAGTCACCACGGCGAATTAGATGCCATATGGGAGCTAGAGGAGCACATCCATCAGAAGTATCCTTACTCTTTGGGTCCAGGTATGTTGATTTCAAGGTCGAAATCCTTTTTAAGAGGGTAGGTTGTAACGCCCCTCAGATTTAACTTTTTCTTATTTGGGGCTTTCTGTTATTTCTGTGTTCTCATGGGTGTTTTGGCAATTAATGGCCATCTCTTAAGGACACATGTGTTTTGCTCCTTCCCAACACACTAGCCTTTCTCTTTAAAGAGCTTGGATGGTTGAGATTTACTCCCCCATCAAAAGGCTACTAAAGGGCTAGGATTGGTTTCTCCTTAGAGAATAGGGTCTAGGCTCTAACCCTAGCCTCATATTTTCTTGTTTGTTAGTTTTGGCTGAGAAGAACCTTGAGGAACTCCAAGGAAGAAGAAGGGAAAAGGACGAAGATTGAGCAAGGAGCCCAACTCCACCAGATGTTTGAGCAAAGGTGCTTGCTTGTGCTAAGGTAAATGCATTGTGTGCATTTATTGTATATTTAACTTAGAATTTCTGAGTTTTCTTTGAATATCTTGAGTTCATTAAATGTTGAGGTGCTCAAATGAATATTAATGAACGATTCTCTTGAGTTCATGCTTAAGTTATTTCTGAATGTAGATTAGTTTACCATGTTTTATGTTAAAATGCATGGTATGAGATTTTGAATGTTATCTTGATTGATTCTTGGTGTGAATGCTTCAATTGTGATTAGAATTATTCACTTGAATGTTAAGAAATTTATTTCCCGCATTTCTAGACTCTTCTTGCCCATAAAAATGAACCGAGGTGGAAGATTTGTTAGAATTGACAATTGTGCGAAAACTAGGTGAAAAACCCAAAAATTGCGGCTGTCAGCGAGTCCATCAGTCCGCCGACGGACTCCCCGACGGCGTTTGGTTGGTGAAATTCACCTACCGAGGGCACCAACCGACTAGACTTCCCTTGTGTGCCTTGTCGGTGGGTCGTCGGTGGAACCGACAGACTCACCGACGAAGTGAGGTGCAGAGTGGCCCTGTCGGTGGATGGATCTGCCCACCGATGAATTCGCCGACAGGGAGTGTGTTAAATTGGTTGCTTGCGGTCGGTGGGTAGTCGGTTCGTCGATGACACCCACCGACGGGAGTCGGTGGATTCGTCAGTGATACCGACGGGACCTGCCGACGACGATATAACTTTTATCCTTGGGGGTCGGTGATTCGTCGGCAGAACCGACGACACTCGTCGACGGGCATCGGTAGGTACGTCGGCCCGCCGACAGACTAAATATCGGAGTAATTCTGGTCTCTGTCGGTGGATACGTTGGTCCACCGACGGGACCTGTCGACGAGGGATTTTAACTGAGATTTGGAAGGGGATTCTTGTACGAATAACACCCTGTTCTGCTTATGATTGTGTGGCTTATATTATATGCTTTCATTTCATACATATTACATGATGGAAGCATGTTTAGAAATGTTAATTGAATGTGATGCATACATGTAGTTGTTTGCTAATCTCATGCATCTAATGGCCATGCATGCATGTGTAGTGGTTGAGGACGTAGACTGCAGATTTCCCTTTAGTTCCTTTGAGAAGGACAAGAGGGAAAATTTGAGGATACTTGGGCTCTAAGATGAGACCCTAATGAGAGATAAAACCTCTGGCGTCCCATGGGGGACTAGATGTACTTATATATCAAAGATGATTTAAGGGTGAGGGATTAACTACCCAAAGAGCCCATGGATACCTATATACATTGTATTATATATATAAAGGGAAAATTTAATTGATTATTGTGTGTGGGTATTGTGCCACGGAAGGAGGTTCACGAAGATGATGCCCTCGGACTATCTTGTTGGGATGGTGTGTCCCCAATAAAAATAAAAGCGCGGCGGGAATTCCCGGGGGTTGAAAGTCCCTTAGAACTGTGTTGTATACACAGAATTTGCGAGGTATTCTTTGACCGAAAGCGGCCATGTATCCGTGAGTGGATACATGGTGTTATACTCTGAATCTGGCATGGGCATAGCACTTCACAATATCAACGATATGCATTTGCATTCACATGATTGCTTAGACCAATTGTTGGGTCACTTTTGAACTATTCATGTCATTGCATATAAATGAATGAATCCTTGCATCGATCATGGCTTCCCATGCATGCATAGTCATCCTAGTTAATTACACTGTATATGCACATTGTATTTACTGAGCGTGTAGCTCAAGCCTTCTTGGCTCCTAATATTTCAGGGGAGCACTATAGACAAGACGTGAACTATGGCCGAGGTTGCTGAATCGGATGAGGAGACCGTGGGCTTTATTGTAGATTCTTTTTGTTCATTTATATTATCGGTCTGTATGTGTTGAGGGATTTGGGAGGAGGAGCGTATTGACTCCAATATATTTGTTTGTACTTACTTTCGGATACCCCATTTCTTTTTTTTTTTTGTACGGGCATTTGAATTGATTTCCTCACCTGTGTCCTGTTGAGGCGTGAGGGAATCTTATTGGTGTTCCTGATAGATACATGTTATACTTTTATCTCATGATCTACGATTATTTTCCACTGTGTATTCTATCTTATTATAGAATTCTCTGTTGTATCTTGGTTTTCCACCCACGGTGAGCATGCGTTTGGAGTATAAGTGGTGAGAGTCCGGCTTGGAGTTCTAAAGCTATGCTCACGTCAGAGTGAGACACACTTTAGAATTCGGGTCATGACAGTACCCTTCTGTTGGATTGTAAATATGTATGACTCCCTGAGGGATCTGCACGTGGGTGTAAGTCTTGGCTGTTGGCCCGTGATAAAAATAAGGTGGGGCAATTGTGACTCCTAGGTTGAAAGCCCTTAAAACTATGTTGTACATATGGAATAATCCTATCTTTTATACCGTTATGACGGGGGGATGATTTTAGGTTGCTTGAACACCCCGGATAGAGATTGAGATCGCGTGGGAGCTTACTATATTTCACTTTGCCATACAGGGTTGCATTATCATTTGCATTGCATATATTTGTTAATGTTAGTGTGAGTGCCTCGTGTATGAAACACTTGGCCTTATTTCCATATAGATTTAGGCATGCAGATATTATGATCTGGACTCTGGTTTGAATACCTTGTGATGTTGGGAAAGAACAGTACTTTGTGTGATCACTATTGATTTGCACTCATTCACCTTATGAACAGATGCATATTGGATCACGTCAGAGATATATTTATATCAGTTATTTATATTGTTGGTTTTCTTATAATGTCTGGGTATGAGTAAATACCTTGCATTGAAGGATTACTCATTCTGGCTTCCAGCTTATGTTTGTTGACTTTTAGATTTTTCAGGTCTTGGAGCATGGTCACGCAGAGAGAGCCTGGGTTTGGGTATAGTTAACCTAAATTCTAGTTGTAGAATTGTATTAGATTTAGACTCTCTTTTAATAATCTTGTAATAGATTAATTCTTTTATTTCAGTTACATATATCTTACTAGAACAGTTTATTCTTCCGCTTATGTTCTGATTACTGTTTTGCGACTCCCATAGAAATATGGGGTGATAGTTACGATTTAAGCCCGAAAATCTCAGAATTGGGAATTTCTGGTTTGGGTCATTACAACCTCAAACCACTAAAAGGAAGACTTCAAAGAAAAAGGAGAAAACCATTGCTTTTGTCCCCTCCGAATAGCCTCCAAAAACCAAGTCAGGCACTTTTTCGACCATGAAGTCCATTATCCTATTTGAAAATTATTATGGGTTTAAATGGGATCCTACTGATTCCCCTGAGCTCCTAAAAAGCAAAATGGATTAGGCATTCGCTGAGAAATCAGCTACCTATGATAAGGACTGTTTGCAGGCCTGGCTTTCAGCCGGGTCTGACTCTTCTGGGGGTATTTGAATTAGATTTGGTCCAGTATTTTTTACACAAATTCTTGAGCCACCTCCAATCCCTGATTCGGTCCTAGGAATAGACGAACCCCTTTTCTCTCTTGAACAACCCACAGAACCAGTCAATTTCAGTGGCATGTTCGACCATCGAGAGTTCTTAGCAACTGGTATGATTTTGGCCTCAGTTAGCCAACACTCCAATTGGTACTTTTGAAATGATCATTCATTATTGCTTTGGCCTTGTTGGCCTTTCTAAATGTAAATTCATGGCTTTGATTGTCCATGCAGCAATCAAAAGCCATGCTGCTACCGTCTAATGATCCGTCTGTTTGTGCTGCTCCAGTTGAGAACATCGTTAATGACAAAATCTTGGCTACCCCTCGGTTGTCTAAAAGGACCAATCAAGCCCAAGTTGCGCCCGACCCGGCAGTCTGCCCGTCATCTTGAGAGAATTCTTACTACCTCAAACCCTGGCACTCCTTTTGTTACCTCTACTACAAAGCGCCTCAAACAGTTAGCGGGGAGATCACCCGACTGGGGAACCTTAGGGAAGTGAGGTTGACAAAGAAATAGAGGCGATGTTTTTGAGTGAGTCCTCAGGCCATAAGCAAACGGAAATGGTCGATCCTTCTGATGTTGTTGGTACTCCTGACTCTCTACCACCTCTTTCCCAAGAAACTATTATTGAATCTCATTCTGTGAAAAGCCCAAGTTCTGCTTCGCTTGCACTTCTTGCCGATTTTGACTCTTATCTTAAATCGGTGGACGACTTCCTGTGAGACTCTTCTGCATTAGTCCTTGCTTCTCCGTCTTCTGAGTTAGCCATGTCTTCTGCCCTAGAGAAGGCTAAGTCTGAGCTTCAAAAGCTGTTTTCTCTAGATTTGACCAAATTTGAACTCTCTGCTTTTCATGAATTTTTTGACATTCTTTAATCGTCTAAGACAATCGATTCTTCTGTTATTTATGCTCTAGTTGAGGTGCCGGCTTGGGTTGCGGGATTTCGGTCAGCACGTCATGAAGAAAAAGAAGCAGAATCTTTTCTGCAAGACCTTACGCAAAAACTAGAAGAAGTGATCTTGTTGCGGGGATCCTTTGGCGCCATGGCATCCAAAATGGAAGATGCTGACCTTGAGATCACCCAGGCCCATCAACGCTTAGAAGAAATAGATGAGGAGCAGAGGAGATTGCAAGAGGAGAAAGAAAGTCTACTTGCAGTTGTGATGACAAGGCAGGCCACCAAACACAGCATATTGTTAGCTCAGCGGGGGATTGGGCCGGACTACTCAGAAAAATGGAGGCCGCCAAAGCTGTGAAAACAAAGGAGGGCGAATGGGTTAGCCGAAAGCAACACACCACTGAGATGGCCGAAGCTTTGTCAGCTAAATTCAACAATCATAAAAACCTTGCTTTATGAACTATTTTATATTCTCTGGTTGGCCAGCTGAGCCATTCCAGAATTCCTTTCTCTTTATAACTGTTACTACTTTTTGCTGCACTTACTTCT
The DNA here is from genome assembly GCA_031762675.1 of Pachysandra terminalis. NCBI lineage: Eukaryota > Viridiplantae > Streptophyta > Magnoliopsida > Buxales > Buxaceae > Pachysandra > Pachysandra terminalis. Next base: position 6,484 of record JAUPMG010082896.1, on the reverse strand, counting down.
GATTGGTTGCTGATCAACTATCTTTTTATACTACTCGGCCCTCTTTCGCCGTTATGCATATTGTGGGTCATATCTGGCCGATTTACTTGTTTTCCCTTGATTCCCACATGGTTAGGAAGTAACTTTTCAAAAATTGACCGTTGATTGTTTTTTCTTCGGTTTATTCTGCTGAATGAATGGTGTATGCTCCTCCTTTTAGAACTTGATGGATTTTGTTTGGTCCTTCCCAGGTGGGCGACCATTTTCCATATACTTGGTCCTTACGATCAACTGATAATATCGTTTTCCATACTAAGTCACCTTCAGGGAAGGACTTAGTTTTGACTTTTCTATTATACGATCTTGCCATAATTTTCTTCTAGGCTTGTAATTCCTTAAATGCCCTGAGTCTTGATTCATGTAGGTCTTCTAGACCTATTATCATGGCTTCCGTATATTCCTTTGGTGGCATCTGATGCTGCATTATCGTTCTCATTGAAGGAACCACGATCTCTAAGGGTTGCATCATGGCCAAAAGTCAAGGCAAAAGGGGTATTCCCTGTTCCTGACTTAAAGGTAGTGTGATAGGCCCATAAGGCTTCTGATAAGGTTTTGTGCCATGATCTTAGCCTGTCTTCGACCATCTTTCTTAAGATGTTCTTTAATACTGTGTTGGTGGACTCAGCCTGGCCGTTGGGTTGAGCATAGTAAGGAGTTAAATTAATAATCTTAATCTCGACCTATCTTCAAATTTAGCCACCTGCCCTCCAGTAAACACCGAACCTTGATCGGCCGTTATTGTTTCCGGAATTCCAAATCGATGGACAATTTGTTCTTGTATGAAATCAATAATGTCTGATTGCTCAACACTTTTCATTAGCTTAACTTATGCTCACTTGCTAAAGTTATCTGTAGCCACAATGATGAACCCATGCAGTCTTGATGAGGGAGGGTATATTTTGCCAATTAAATCCATAGCCCATCCTATGAACGACCACTGTTTTACTATTGCATGCAAGTCTATGGCAGGTACCCTATGAACTGGGTCATGTCTTTGGCATGTTTCACATCCCTTGGCATATTTGATGCAATCTTTCAGTATTATCGGCTAATAATGTCCATGTCTTCTTATTAGCCACCTCATCTTAATGCCAGCTTGGTGTGCTCCACATATCCCCCATGCACTTCTGCCATACTTAGCCTTGCTTCATGCAGGCTTAAACACCTTAGTAGCATACCGTCTAGACTCTTTCTATATAATTCTCTAGCCATCACCATGTATCTGTTTGATGCTATTTTTAACTTCTTATCACTCCTCAAATTAGGAGTTGTTAACTTCTTTTGACAGATGATAGGGATCATTTTTGGACCGAGATGGTTCTCTCGGTCATCCGTTCCAGGATCCTTAGCCCTGATGCAATCTGAGCCATTTCATTGCCTACTTCATTTTCCCGTGGACAGTGGGATAATATCACGTCATCAAACTCTTCTATCACCTGGCAAGCTTCTGCATATAATGGCAGAAGCTGCCAACTTAGACATTTATACTTGCCCCCTAGTTGATTAATAACCAACTATGAATCTCCTTTGATAAAAACCTCTTTCGCACCATGTCCAATAGGATTTCCATTCCTATGATCAATGCTTCGTATTCGGCCTAATTATTTGTGCAAGAAAATTCTAGTTGAAAGGCATATCTTTGCCTATTCCCTCTTGGCAGTACACCTATATCACTTGCCAGCTCCGTCCTTGACCCGTCAAAAATTAGGGTCCATGGCAACAATCCCACCATGTTTGATTCATGCATTATATCTGATGCTATAGTAGGATCACCAGATGGATGATCGACCAGAAAATTAGCTATCACTTGGCCCTTTACGGCCTTTTGAGGGATGTAAACGAAAGTGAATTCTGACAATGCCAGAATCCGTTTGCTTATCCTTCCTCTTAGATACGGTTTGCTTAACATGTACTTAATCACATCTGTTAGGGCGATTACCAACACCGTGGAGGCTATTAAGTAATGCCTTAGCTTGACGGCCATGTAATACAATGTTAGGCACATCCTTCAATGGTCGTGTACCTTTGTTCGATTGGTAATAAGAATCTACTTAGAGAATATACGGCATGTTCATGCTTTTGATCATTTTCTTGTGCCAACAGGATTCCAATAGACTTCTCGGTTGCTAATATATAAAGTTTCGGCGGGCTTTCTTTCTTTGGAGACAATCAACATAGGAGAATTCATCAAGTATTCTTTAATGGCCTCAAATGCCTGTTGATGCTGTTCCTCCCACCTGTATTCTTCTTCTCCCTTTAAGCGTAACAATGGAGAGAAAGATATTAGTTTTCCGGCCGAATTGGAGAGGAATCTCCATAAGAAATTAATTTGGACAAGGAATCTCTGTAATTCCTTTTTATTACTCGGCGGGCTAGCTTCTAAGATAGCTTTTGCTTTGTTCTTGTCTATCTCAATTCCCCTTTGGTGTACCAAAAATTCCAATAAGTTCCCTGTCGACACCTCGAATGCACATTTTAGGGGGTTCATCTTTAACTTGTGCTTACGCATTCTCTCAAATGAGGCTTTTAAGTGCTTGAGGTGTTCGTCTCTTCTTACTGATTTTACTACTATATCATCTATGTAGACCTCTATGTTTTTGCTAATCATGTCATGAAAAATACTGTTCATTGCTCTCTGGTATGTGGCTCCAGCATTTTTCAAACCGAATGGCATTACAACCCAACAATATAGGCATGTTTCCCTCGGCCCTCGAAATGTAGTCTTTTCCACATCTTTGTCCGCTATATTAATTTGGTTGTAACATGAGTGTCCATCCAAGAAGGATAATACCTGGTGCCTGGCTGCCCCATCTACCAATAAATCGACCATAGGCATTGGATATTCATCCTTCGGAGTTGCTAAGTTGAGGTTTCTAAAGTCAATGCACACCCTAATTTTTCCATTCTTTTTCATGACAGGTACGACTTTTGAAACCCATCCGCATAACGGAATGGCCGAATGAAGCCTACTTTTAGCAGCCTCTCAATTTATGATAGTTCCAAGCGAAACAGTCTTGGAATTCAACAATTAATTCTATTAACTCGTGTTTATACAGATCTGGAAGCAAACTGCTTATGTACACTGGCCGATGGTCGGCCACACTAACTCTATTTTTGTCAACGGGTCTTGTACCTTAGCTTTTACGTCGTCAAATTTACAAGGGGCCACCTCGATATCTTGCATGGACAATCCTTTAGCCGTATCCGCAACATCTTATGTGATACATTAGGCCGATAAGGCCAAAATTTCCTCATTTAGCTGTTTTTCCTTCATATAGACTTTCAAACATAACATGGTGGCCCTAACTATGGTCAACCTCTCTTTCTTCCTTAGTTCATTCATCATGGAACTTCCTCAATTTTGTAATCCTAGCTTGACCAATAGGGAACTATCGCTATCAGTCTAGCTTTCTCCTGGCTAAGTTCATTATCGACCGTTACGAAAATTCCTGTTTGTCGACCATGTCTCATGTCCTTTGTAAACTTCACTGGCCTTATCTCTCCTCCGTACAATAATGCCTCGGGTTAATTAGAATCTGCCAGAAAATGCCGTCCATGCCTTGACAATTTCCGCCTTGTTTTCATTCCAAAAAATCAGGAATTGATGAAGGGAGGATGGTATGCACATATTTGAATGAATCGAATCATGTCCTAGCAACGCGTTGTAACTGGGGGGCGATTCTACTATGAAGAAAGCGGTCAAGCCTTTCTTCTGACCAATCTCCAATTCTACTGGCAGCACTCCCTGAGTGGTTGAAGTTCCTCCTGCAAAATTTTTGATCATTATTTCGGTCGGAATTAAGTCAGTTAAAGCCCTTCCAACTTTTTTCATTACCATATTGGGCAATATGTTTACGACCGCCCCATTATCAACCAGGACTTTGGTAACCGAAATCTCGTCCATATGTACATTGATGTACAATGGCTGTAAATGCCAAGCCATCTTCCACGATGGCTTTTCAAAATTACCTTATCAGTCTTGCAGTCAGAATTGATTATGGGCTAGACAGTTTCACGCTTCACTCCTACCTAGTTAGTCGAATGTTTTTCCTGGTAGATGCTGGCCAGCGTGGTAACTGTGGCCTTTTGGCCTACTTCTTCTTCCGTGTCTAACTTACCATACTCCTTCGCCTGAAAAGATTTTGGCAGCATAAAGACCATATTGTAGTCCATAGTCACCGGAGGCAGTGATCCAAACTAAATGGCTTGGGTATCTTCTATGCTGGCCTTCTCTTCTGGAGAAGTATCACCCATCAATGGCGACCGTTATAGAGAATCGGTGCCATGGAATTGGGCCAGGAGCTGATCAAGCAACATACCATCGTCTTCTTTTAAGAAAGTAAGCTCCAGAGAAATATCTTTCTTGTCTTGGATTTCTAATATTTGCTCCTTCTTTGGTGCTATGGTTTGGGTCGCACCGTTAAAGATTTTAGCAACCACCATTCCTTCATCTCCTCTCTACTGGACCGATATGGCTCTGTTGGCTGCCTGCTCCCTTTGCCAACGCATTTTTCGGGTCCGAGTCATCTCGTACCCAAATCGGTCGAATTTTTGGTCGACCACCTTGGTCAACCTATAGTTTCTGCCCCCTGGAGGTTTAATCATTCTTGAGTGATTGTTATAAGAGCGGTCATCTCTATTCAAGTACCATTTCTCGGGTGACCCTTGATAATAATTCTGTTTGTATTGCTGAGGTTGAGGTCGCCATGGTTGGCGGTAATTTCTTCCTACTTGCCTAACTTGTTATTTCATCTCTTCATGATATCTGTCACAAATGTTATGCCCCTGGTGGAACCTGTCTTGAACATTCAAATGATTGGGTGGGAACACCAATCGGTCGTGGATACGACGACCATGGCTACCCAATGGCCCCTCTTTGCCGATTTTGTTTGCTCCATTGGATGAGTTGCCCCCGGGCCTTAAATCAACCTTCACGTGAGGGATTATAAGTCTGGACCCAATCACGTTGACCGAAAAAGTAGTGTAAAACGGATCAGTGTCAATTTCCATGACCTCCTTCCGTTTTTCAGGGAACTGAAGTAGTCCTCGGTCAATGTTGTCTTGTATCGTAGATCGAAAACAGAACAGTCAGCAATTGAATGGGTTCGAGACCCATGCCACTTACAATATTTACCTTCATCGGCCAAAGGGACTTTACGCCCCTCTGTTATCCTGATAAAATTTCCTTTTAGGAGGTGATCAAAGTTCTCGTCAGCCTTTGAAATTTCAAAGGAAAACTTCCTTCCTTTGTCTGGGAAATTCCTCTTCTTTTCCATCTGTGTACTGGCATCTTTAAAGCCATACAAATGAAAGGTTTACTTGATATTACTTCGATCACAGCTAACTCATAATTGAGATCTTGAAAATAAGTCCCAAAACTAGCCATTGTTCTTTGATTCTCCTCCTAGAGAATTTGTTCATATTTGGCCACCCGGTTGGTAATTCAAACAAGTTTTCGAATTCCATCCCATCAAACTTCTTCTGAAGTTCAATGTCGAGGCCATTTTGGGCTAGTTTCACAAAATCACTTTCACAGAGTACAATCGTACATCTATTTCTAACCTTTTTAAATCGCCCTATGCATCTATCCGTCGTTTTATCAAGCAGTTGTCTTAACCGAGCTAGATCGGCCATGGATACCTCTGGCTCAGTCTGGTAGAACTGAGAATGAAATTTTTCTTCCATCTCGGCCCAATGTTGGACCGATTTATGAGGTGAGGTTATGTAGTAGGTGAACGCTTGGCCTGTCAAGGAGTTTCCAAATAGCCTTAACTTATGATATTCACTTGGTGATAATTCTCCACACTGTACCGTAAATTGGCCCACATGCTCAATGGTCGATTGACCGTCCTCTCCTGAGAACAATGAAAAGTCTGGGATCCTATATCCCCTAGGGAATTCATAACTGAGATCCACTCAATCAGGGTATGGTTTACGGTATGATGGTCTAGACAAACGTCGGGTTGGCATGTTAGCCACTACCTCTTGGACCCGGTGATGTACTTGGCCTCTATCCGTTTCTCTGACCGGTAGAGTTGCTTGAACATCAACATTCGACAACACTTGTTCGGTCCTTGCCTGACCGTTATGGCCAAGGGGCTCATTTTGGTCATTTACTGGCCTAGCCGGCCTTAGAGGAGTAGGCTTGGCTTGTGGTAATTCAACATGGTTAAACACTCCATTCCCGTTGAGATTAGGGGTGTCAATGGGTACCCGTTACCCGACAAACCCGAAGGAACCGAACCCGTTTATAAGATTCGGTTCCGGGTTTATATACCCATTTAATAATAGGGTTCGGTTCTGGGTCCATATAAATGAATCCCGATAAGAATCGGGTCCATCGGGTATGGTTCATCGGGTACCCGTCGGGTTTCGGGTCTTTAATTGCTATTTATTTTTAGAACTTTGGTAAACTACTTAATAATTACCTTAACAGTTTAACTTG
>JAUPMG010082865.1:0-12795 GCA_031762675.1 Pachysandra terminalis | reverse complement strand
AAAAAAAACAGATCTTTAAGAGTGTTAGTCATTTTAGGAAAGTCAAGAGAGATTTGAAGTGATTTTAAGGCAATTAGTTTCTAGGATTTTTTGTGATGTTCGTGGAAGGAAGAGATATGTTAGGAAACCTTTAAGGTTAGTGAGTAGAATATGTTAATATCCCTAAAATCATTCTTAATTATTTATTTATTTTTTTTTTGTAGAGTGTTAGAGCCATTTGAGGAAAGTGAAGGGAGACTTCAGGTGACTTGGTTCTAATTATATTTGGAACTTACTTGCCAACTAATTATGTGGTATTAATAATTTTTAAATATTAAAATTTATTAACTTTTGATTGGCTGAAAGCCTACTTTCTAATATGAAAAAGTTCAAGGAGGGAAGGCTTAGGAGGCCTTCACCCTTCCCACTAAGATATATATATATATATTCCCATTTTTCGAATTCATTATGAAAGTATATCTTGCGTACGCCATATAATCAAGTGTTTATGGTTTGATAATATTAGGTTCCAAGTAGTAACCATGAAGGGCATGTTTAATCGTAACTGTTCACTGTTTTCTTTTGGATGGTGGAAAACTTCTTAAAAACTGGAATCTAAGATCTAGAAATAAAATATGCTAGTGAGATGGTTCAAAATCATTCACTTACCTTAACTTTTTTGTATGGAGATTCTTTTATGAATGGGGGTCCATTCATATGTGTGTCCTAATGTTTCCATACAGTTCCAACATGTCAGAATGTAGTGCTTAAGTTGCCACATGTTAGAATATAGTATTTAAGGACCATTATTTGGGTTCTTAAGCCATAGATATTCCTATTAAAATTTTTTAATAATTAATAAAGACTTTAAAAACAGAATTAATTTTGGGCAAATTTTCATATCACAATATAAATTTGAATTTCAACAAAAGTATATTATTATGTGCAATGCAAGTGCATCATTGCTAGTATGTGAGTATGCACACACACACACACACATATATATATGTTGTATATATACACATACAAAAAAGATTCATAGGTATACACAGATATATGCACAAACAAAGATACATACCTACCTATGTATGTATGTATGTATGTATAAAAAACTTACAAGATTTCCTTGTAGTAAAACCTTCCTTCCCATTCTTCTTAGTTCTTTAATTCAGCCAGACCCCTCATGGGGTTCCTTATTCTCTATATTATATTCCCATTAATAGAATTTCCATTACCAATATAATATATGATATTTTAAGTTGTTGAGGTTTACTGGTGAAGTTTCTAGGCACCTATGTGATTGCATGGGCAATCAGCTAGCTCAAATGCCTAGGCTCCCCTTGGCAATATGACAAGACTGACTGTATACATTGGATCATCCGCAGGCAATTATTATTATTATTATTATTATTATAATAATAATTATTATTATTATTATTATTATTATATATATATTTTTGATAAGTGTAAAATTTATATTAAAAGAAAATATAGTTTGGATCTTTGCCAGTGTTTATACTTACACTACTGTTGGTCTCAACCATTCAAAACTCTCCCCCAACTTTTTTTCTGTATTTTTTATGAATCTTAAACTTGCACTAAACATACCCTTTTTGGTTTGACATGTTTTATAACACTGGGAGTTCATGGCGGCCTTTGATAGTTTTGGTTTGGATTTACTCCCTCTTGAGTCTTATTAGTGAACAGTAAATTGTCTGCTGACAAGAACAATATGCAAAAAGTGACCTCTTAAATAAGAGTGGATAGCTGAATTGGAGTCTATATAGAAAATGCTCCCTTTTTTTCTTATATATTGATAACTTAACTTCATTATGAACACCCCTCTTCACGAGCCATAGAAGGTTCATTTCCTTTTCTTTTTCTGCTAAATTGTAAATGTTGTAGGTCACATTTCTTGTTCTTGTTCCTATTTATTGTTTCCTTTTCTTTTATTGAGGGACAGAATATTCAGACTGGAGATGGAAATTATGAGCTACAACAGTCTTTAAGAGTTCTTTCTACCTCAGAGCCATGCTATAATTCAGATCATGAAGGAGAATTTCCATTACATAATAGGTAACCCATCTATAAGAACATATATTATCTATTACATTGTTTTCATTCTTTCCCTTTTTGATCTAAACTTTTGTGAATGTACGATACAGTATTGAGGTGATTAATCTTTCCTCACTCTATGCATGCTATTACTAGTAAAGCTTTCAGTTTCTTTTGACCGAATAATCCATCAATTGATGCTTTTTCTGTGGTTGTGAAGCAGTGGTTCAGTAAATAGAACTAGGGATCATGAGATCGTTTTTGAACCTTGCTCAAAGCTTGAGGAATTAAACTTGGATGTTAGAAAAAGTTTCGAGGATCTCGAGAAAAGATATCTAATCGACAACTTTTCTGTAAGGTGTACTTTTCAGCAAACCTATATTATTTAATTTTTTGTTTTTGACTTTTATCTATGAACTATTGCTGTCAGAAGAGATGCAGGGTATTTACCGTTCTATCCTTTAGTGATGGCAATGGTGCTTATTATGGATTTTTTAGGGGTTTACTGTTTTTTTATTTTATTTTCTTTGTAGAATACTTACTGTGTTATCCTTTAGGGATGGCAATGGTGCTTATTTTGGATTTTCTTTTAGGGGTTTACTGTTTTATAATCACATAATAAAATTGATTCTTCCTTATCTTTCTTGTATGCTTTGTGAGAGCTCTTTAGTCGTAACACAGATATTAACATGCAAGTTAGTGTTGGATTTTCTGTAAGTTATGATATCTATGGTAAATAAGTAGAGTGGAAATTTTAGTGAAAGATAGAAGCAACTACAAGGAATCCCGTAATTGCTTTTTATAATTATCATACAGCAGTCAAACCATAATAGAATTTTACTCCATTATTGTTATTTAATATGCCCATCATTTCACTCCGAAGTGAACATGAGAGATAGGATAGTGGTTTTTCAGCTCATGCTTACTTAGAAAAAAGAGGAAGTTGCAGATAACTACTTAGTAAGTTGGTAAACTTGTATGTGCTTACATCATAGGTGCTTACATTACATCTAACGAAACAACCTGCATTTTGGGAGCCTGATGGGGACATCACCACTTCAGCTGATTTTAGAGTGTATCAGAAGCGTAGGAGGAGAGACTTTCAGCCTTATTTATGGCTGAGTTAGGCGGCACATCAAGATGAAGACCCCCTGAGCACACACATCTAGAAGACTCCACATTGGAGAGGTGCTATGGGTTGCTTAGGAGTTTTGAGTGATTTTTCTTAGGCTATTTTAGTCCTTTTATTGTTTTTTTTTTTCCTTTTATTGAGTTATGGTCCTTAGAGTTATTATTAGGGATGTTTTAGTCTTTTCTTACTCTTATTTGAGTATTGGGCTTTATGTGGGCTTTATATAATTGTTGGGGGGGTCACTTTTAGTGAGGGTTATTTTTAGAGGGGTGTTTTTGACAGTTTTCTATTTATTATGCATTAGGGTTGGGGGGCACACTATGCACAAGTTTATTGTTGCTGTTTTTTAAGGAGAAGACATGATTTTATGAGAAAACTATGCGGTTTTGTTCTCTAGTGATTGGAAACCCTAGGTTCCAGAGATTGGAAGGTGTTAAGCCTCTAGGAGTGATTCCTAGGCCATTTTCTTTGTTCTCTATTCTTTGGTAAGTTTATTTTGGTTGATTTTCTGTTCTTACAGCCATTCTCTTCTCTTATTTTGAAGAGCAGTCAGATCTAAGGTTGGTTACTATTATTTCTTTCAACCTATCCATCTCTCTTCTTATTTCTAGTGTTTACCCATCTATTCTAATCTTCTGTTGCAGTAGTCCTTTTATCTAGGATTTTATTCCACTTCTAAACAGTTTCTGTTGTTACTGAAATTTTCCAGCACAGTTAAAACCCTAAACTCAGTAAAATACTGATATGATAGTGTTTTCTAGAACCTAAATTTTATCTGCATCCCTAGAATAGGTATTTGACCTCCTAATTGATTATTGGGAGAACCCTATACTAGCTAGGAAGTCCTTACTTCCTTTAGCTCCACTGTATTAGGGACTGAATGACTACTTGATTGTGGGTTTTTCTTAGGGATCAGTCTGTTAATGTTTGGTTAGAATATTCTAGCAACTTATGAAGTGAAAAGCTTGCTGTTTTATTTGAATTATTTATTATTTTTCTGAAATCTGATCTCTTGTTACCACTTTACATGAGTTTCATGCATGCTGCATCAAATTTGGTATCAAAGCATGGTCCTAGTTTAGGGTTCTATTATTAGTCTTATCTTCCTAGGGTTCTTCTATTCTAGTCCTTGCTTATAGGTATAGGCATCATATAGTTGTCCTTAGTGTATCACATTTAGTTAGAGAGTCTAGAAGTTTGTTTCTCCCCTTGGTTGTGCATGCCCACGCGTAGTGGTACTTCCTATCATCCCAGTCACCCATTAACCCTAATGGAGATGGAACTTAACAATAATCAGCTTTTGCAGCAGATTTCTGCTCAACTAGCCGCCTTGTCCACCGACGTGAATTCTATGAATCAGAGAGTGGCTAGTTTGGAAGCAAACCGGAATCTGCAGGATAACCCAAGGAATACCCAAGTTAATCGATCAGTGAACCACCAACAGTTTGACCTAGAGTTTGTTGATGAGGATGGCTTTTATATCCGTGGTCGATGCAGAGGTCGAGGTTTTAGAGGGAGGGGTTTAGGCAGACAAGCACCACACTTACAACATGAAATTACCAGGATCATTATGATCCAGGGGATCGGATGCTTAGATTTGTTAAAGTTGGAGCACCTAGCTTTGATGGTCGACTTGAACCCACTGTTTTCCTTGATTGGCTTTCAGACATGGACCACTTCTTCAATTGGTTTGACATGTCTGAAAATCGAAGGGTCCGATTTGCCGTAATGAAGTTGATTGGGCAATCCAAACTCTATTGGACTAACATAGAGAGAAGGCTAAAAAGGGCAAGCCAAGCTCTCATTGTTACTTGGGAAGAGATTAAGGAGAAGCTTAAGGAGAAATATCTTCCTCTAACCTATCGTGAGAGTCTCTTACGTCAATGACAGACCTTACGCCAAGGATCAATGAGTGTTCAGGATTATATTGCTAAATTTGATGAGTTCATGCTAAGGTGTAATGTACAGAAAGATCCTTTGATGACACTCATTAGATTTTTGTCCCTCGGGCTCTAATTTAATTTGGAACTTCAAATCTTAGAAGAGCACAACCAAATCCCTTAATCCTTTTTTTTTTTTTTTGAAAATTAGAGATCAAATGAGTGATTCGTAGCTTGGGATTTCCTGAGCTCGACGTGCCTAATTATGGACTTCAAAAATTTCATCCTATACAATACATATCGGATCAATCCCCTATAGTAATAGTTTGGACCTCTTGGTCCCTTAAACTGTAATTGAGACTAGGACTTTATCATGGTTCAGTCCTCCAATAGGTTAACTGTGGTAGGCTGCTATGAAAATTTTGAAGAATTTAATTCTTGACAATCAAGTTAAGAAACTTGACATTCTAAATTCTAGATATCCACATTAAGATATAAATAGAGAGAAGGGGAAGAAAACCCTAGTCTGCTCTAAAGGAAACCTGAGTCTAAATCAAAATCACTTTGAGGAGGACAAAAAAAGGGAATCCAAAATGCTTTCTCATCACTGTTAAAACCTTTATTGATTTGATGAAACTCTTTTTGATTGTCATAATCTGTACTTAATTTGGAGCTGCCATTATTGGTTATTTACTCCAACCACTGTTAAGTCCTATAACCATTGAGCCATGACTGTACAGCATGCTACTCTCTCTCTCTCTCTCTCTCTCTCTCTCTCTCTCTCTCTCTCTCTCTCTCTTTCTCTCTCTCTCGTGTAGTCATAGGCAAGATTTGCAATGTCGATGTCGCAAGACATGTCGCAAACTGGTAAGACCTGAGACATGTCGTGACATTGGGGGAAAAATAACAATTTATTTATGTTTTCATAAGTTTATTGGGTTTTTTTTTTTTTTTTTTTTAAATATAGTTTTTCCTCCATGTCGTAGGGAAAAGGGAAATCTGGCGATTTTCCATGGATTTCGTGTCGACAGTTCCAATATCGTCGATATGTTGACGACATTGAAAACACTGGTCGTAGGACAGGCATGAACATGACACACACACATACTTGTATTTCCATATATGTTGAGTTAGATCGAATTGAGGTGAGTTCTTTGTTTAAGCCCATTCATCAGCCTATGAGTTGTGTCAAGTTTTCGACTTTTTGAACTAAAACTAAAGCATTGTATAAGAATCTTTATCCAACTAGCATGATTGACAATTTTGATCTAGCTTAAGGGTGGGATGAGATGATAGGAGGTTTTATCAATTGTTTAGAAATGTATTAGATCTCCTTTAATTTTTTTACCAATTAAGTTAGTTGATAATATCCTTATGCATTGTTGGCAATGGGATTTAATATGGTTAGGATTGATTGTATCTGATACGTTGTTGAAAAGAATTGTTTTGATAGGGATGGTAGTTGCTCAAATTGAATTACTCATTTATTTAATTTGCGGACTTCTTTCTCATAATGATTGTATCCTGTGTGTTGAATCATGCTGTTGCCTTTTTTGAATTTCCATTTGGAATGAAATGATGATTTCACTAATTGATATTAAATGGATAGTTGTATTTTTACCATTCTTGCAGATTTAAGTGGGATGCTTAGTAAGTTAGCAACGAACCCAAGTCAAATGCTTAATGCTTTAATATCATTTCATATATAGTTGTTGAGTTCATTTGGATTTTGGTCACAATTCTTTGTAATTGATTGTGATTTGACATATCTTTGACAAATTATCTATCAATAGGGTTTTTGCTGTATTGTTTAAATATTTTGCCCTTTATAACATGTAATCATTATGCATCTATGAGGGAAAATCTTAACAGTGGGAAATATGATTCAGGCAGGAAATTTTACAGGTTCCAATACATGAGATTATATTTTCTACCATTGACAAGCCTAAGCTTCTTAGCCAGGTATATAAAAAGCACTGCAATTATATTTTTTGTGAAATACTGGCCATGTAATTAAGTTACCCGGTTCCTTGATTTCATCTCATATTACCATTTTGGGATTTATTTTTTGATTGTCTTTTTTGTAGTTGTTTTCACTGTAACTTGTTTCTAGAACTATCCATATCTACAAAATAGATAGTCTCACTTGGACATAATGCTGCATCAGTATTATTAACAGACAAACTGCGGACGTGCTGACCTTAACAAACTGGAATCACGGAACCGATATGTCTTCACCGTTTATATAATATATTATTAAAAAGGGTTGCAAACTGAAGATGATCAACCTCATCTACAGAGGTTGTGGCTTAAGGAAGGCGATGAGAATACAAAATGCTTTCATAAAATGGCAAGTTTTAGAAAGAAAAAGAATGATATTGTGATGCTGAAAAGAAATGGAAAAATAACTGAAGATCATAAAGAAATAGAAAAGGAAGCTTCTGAATATTTCACCAAGTTATACATTTCGGAGCAAAAGTTCAGATTTGAAATGGATGGCTTGGAAGGGCCTAGGGTGGATGGTATCCAAATGGGAGACATGGAAAAGGATTTTGGGGAATAAGTGAAGAAGGCAATATGGGAGATGGATAGCAATAAATCCCTAGGCCCGGATAGCTTCTCGATGGCATTTTATAAGCAGTGTTGGGATATAATCAAGGAGGACCTGATGAGAGTTTTTAAGAATTCCACAAGAGTGGGGTTATTAACAAAGCTACCAATGCCACATTCCTAGTGCTAAGTGAGCGTCAAAGACTTTAGACTTTCATGCCTAGTAATCAGTGTGTACAAGATTATAGCTAAAGTACTGGCTAATAGACTAAAGGGAGTGATTGGTCGGTCTTCGAAAATCAGCCTGCTTTCATCCAAGGTAGACAAATCATGGATACCATCTTAATTGTCATTGAATGTATTGAGGAAAAAGTTAGATTAAAGGAATCGGGATTGGTTCTTAAATTGGATTTGAAGAAAGCATATGATCGGGTGGAATGAGATTTCTTGGAATTGGTGCTTAGATGGAAGGGTTTCTCGGAAAAATGGTGCCGATGAATAAGAGGGTGAATTAAAAATGTTCAATTCTCTTTTTGTTTAAATGGTAGGATTTCAAGTCTAGTTCCGTCATCTAGAGGTTTGCAGCAAGGGGATCCTCTCTCCCCCCTTCTTTTCACCCTTGTGAGTGATGTCTTAGGTAGGTTTCTTAGGATGGTAGAAGATTTAGGAAAGATTTATGGGTTCAAAGTAGGAAGTGAGAGGGTTATGGTTCCAACATTTAGACATTTAATGGCAAGGAAAGTGTGGAAGAAAGTGCAGCAAGCGTTGGACTGTCTGGAGAAGCAGGTTTCTACTCATGCTGAAGGAGAAGTAGCCGAGGGACCATTGACACTGGTCAGGGAGTGGATGGGCGTATTCCTGGTAGAGCGATTGCGACTAGTTCCAAGTCGTTCCATGACGCTCTCCTCCAGGATGCCGCGAATACTCAGTGGCAAACCGTGAGAAGGAAACAAGGTAGCCGACGAAAGTCGCCGGTAGTAATCCGTGAGGAGGTTTAGATTCAGCGAAAGTTATTTGGTTTTGAAGGTTTTGTTAATGGCAACTATAAGTCGTTACGTATCTCAGAAAAAAGCCATGGTCGTATATGCTCGGTTACCCTTGCAGGTAAGGGGGTGGACTGGTTTAGGGAGATGGTGTATAAGGCGGAGGTGGTGGGGAACAAAACAATGCCTCTGGGCTCATTCAGTTTGGGGGGAGGGGTGTTAGGGGATGCAGAGTTGGCAAGGAACAATGGTGGATTTTTTCTGAAGCTCTCTCTTCGCTTTTTCAAGGGTAAAGTGAAGATGATCATATTCCCCAAGTCCAGAGCAAGGGTGGGTTGGGGATATATACTTTCTGCGGGTGGGAGAATAGTTGGTGAGGAATGGAGTTGATTCAGTGGATTATCAAAGGTTTAGGAGTTGGAAAACAGGAAGGCGGATGAGCTCCTCAGTGCTAATACCTCAAAAGGTGCTATCAAAGTTGATGAGGGCAACCTATCCATTGAATGCGAACAGGTTTGCGATGCGGTGCTCCAAGATTGGCGTTTCCCTGTGCGTTGTGGTTCTTTGGAGGAGACTAACTGGTCAGAAATTCGTGATTGCCTGAATCGGAGATTGGGTAAGGAGGTGGCTTGCAAAATTATTATGTTGTTTCCATTTGAGGCCGCCGTTTTCGTCCCGTCAAGCTCGATCGCAAGGATTTTAATTGGAGGGGATACAACCCCCGACTCACGATCGTTAATATTCTCGGAATGGCAGTTGGGTTACCCCGGAAAAGGAGGTTTGGAATGCGAGGCGGGGCTTTGGTTAGCCGTTTTTGGTGTTCCCCTGAATTTATGGGCTTCTAACACATTGGAACTTATTGATGAAGTTTGTGGGGGGGTATCTGTACGCCGGAGCTCCGTTCTCTCAAGGGGAGTTGCCTGGAGCATTGTTGATTAGAGTTGGTGAACGTCAGGCGTCCCGGATACCTCGCGCGGTGCCTATCAAATATGGAGGTAAGGTGTTTGAGCCGTATATTGATGTGGTACCTCTCTCCTACTATTTGGAGATTAGGAGATTGGAGTTGATGGTGGTGGCGGAGGGTAGTAGAACAAAGGTTAGCAGCAGTGTTTTCGCTAAGCAGTTCGGATTATCGGGTTGAGAAGAAGGGGTGGTCGGTCGGGCATGTAGGGTCTTTGGTCGTTGACCTGTTGGTGTCTTGTCATTTAGCAAGAGAGGTGTCAGTAGAGAGTCTAGAGACAGTTGGAGGTGACAATTGTTTCAAGGAGGGACATAGGTATCTGATAAGGAAAGAAGAAGGGTCAATGTCAGAAGTTTGAATTTAAATAAGGGACAGGAGTCGGCAGATATGAGTTTTGACCCTTCTTCTTCTTTAGAGATGGGCTTCAAGATTGGGGTGGGGCCTGCTAATGGGCTCTGGAGTGGGCCTTACCTTGCGGTGGACCAGGAAGTTATCCCATGCTCGATGGGGATGGATGCACATGCTTCGCGGGCCCATGAGACTCAAATGCCAAGGCCTTTTTGGGATGGGCCTTCTCTCTCTTAACAGACCGACGGTATTTTCGAAATGAAGAGACCCCGAGCCCATGAGACTCAAATGCTTAAGCCTGTTGAGGGCGGGCTTTATTTTTCTAAACTGATGGAGGATATTTGTGAAATGAAGAGATCCCTTTTCCAGCTTCAGTGTACAGTGTTTGAGATGAAAGATTTGGTGGTTGAAGGCTATTGCAGATCAAGTTCTAAGAGTCCATTGGAGGTTGCAGGTTCCTTGGCCTCGTCGCCGGTCGGTGTCATAGAATAGGTGCTGCCCACACGAGAGTCTACAAACATGATAAACTTGTATAAGGAGGCGTTAGGCAGGTCTGTAAGGAGTAAAACGCTGCATTCTTTGCCCCAGGTGGATGGGTCAGAAGCAAACCTCCAGACGGCTGCACGATCGGAAGTGCTGGTGTGTGTAGTTGGTGCTTTTGGGGTATCTCTTCATTCGGAGGTCGTGTCTTCTCTTCTTCTTTCCTTGCCCATATTGCAGATTGGGGTGGGACTTGTTGCCGTTCGTCCTCTTTCCTGCGCGTTTGGCTTACAGGATTTGTTGATCTTGTTCGGGTTATCGCTGTTCGGTCCTGACTTTGTAGTGTCTAAGGGCGAGGTAAGTTGTTTCTTTGATGGTCCGGTTGGTTTTATTAATTCCTTGTTGGGTGTATGTTGTCTTTCTTCAGGTACAGGTGGGGAGTCATTGGCATTGGTTTAAGCTCTCACCAAGTATAATGCCCTCCGTATGAACTTTGAAAGATGTACCCCACGTGCTTCGTCTTCCTCTACAGTTTTTCCATGTCATAATCATTTGAGAGGTGATCTGCCAAGTGTTATTCCTCAGGTTGGACTTTCAGTGAGTAGGGAGTTAGATCTAGATTTAGATCTCGAGGTGCCGGGATCCGATTGGGCAGAATCGGGGGTGGAGACTCTTGATGATTGGGTGGGTTAGGAAGACATCGTGAGGCTGTTTAGGTTATCGGTGTCAGATCAGGATGGTAATCTCATTCCTTTGACCTCGGTAGTGAAGCGTTTTAGGCGTAATAGGGTCGGTCTACCACTTGGGTGTTCTTTGAAAGCTAGGAATGCGAGATCCTGGTTGCAGTATAATAAGAGGAAAGGAAGGGGGAATAAATCCAAAAGTGCTTTATGAAGATTTTAAATTGGAATATCAGAGGACTTGGAAAAGCCCATAAAAGGCTAGCGGTTCGTGATTTGTGTTCCCGGGTGAAACCAAATGTAGTGGTCTTACAAGAAACAAAAAAAGAAGTGATCTGTATCAATTTGATTAGGAAATTATGGAAAGGTAGGTGTATTGAGTGGGTGGCCCTCCTGTCTGTAGGGGCGTCAGGCGGTATTTTAGTGATTTGGGACACTGACGTAATATCGGGGGTAGAACTCAAGGTGGGTAGATTTTCAGTGTCGGTAAAATTCATTGACGCTGTGGAAAATTTTGAATGGGTTCTTACAGGGGTTTATGGTCCTAATCGTAGCTTACATAGGAGGATGTTTTGGGAAGAAATCAGGGAGGTTAGGGAATCTTGGGATGGTCCATGGTGTTTGATTGGTTATTTTAACGTGGTTAGAAGTTCGGAGGAGAGAAATAGAGGGCATAGAGTTGATAGGAGTATGAGAGAGTTCTCTAACCTGATTAATGATCTCAGCCTTAGAGATTACCCGTTGAGGGTGGTTGGTTTACATGGTCGAACTGTCAGGAGAATGCCACATGGAGTCGATTGGACAGATGTTTGGTGTCGTGTAGTTGGGACGATCATTATCCGGCAGTTTCACAAGTTGCGCTCGAAAGGTCACATCGGATCATTGTCCTATTTTGGTTTCTTCGGAACTTCTAAGGAGGGGTCCATCGCCTTTTAGATTTGAAAATATGTAGCTGAATTCAGATGATTTTAGAGGCAGAGTCCGTGGGTGGTGGGGTGAAGTAGAGCGTTGCCCCTCGGATTGAAAGGGGTTCCGGTTTATGAGATCCTTGAAATTTCTGAAAGAAAAAAATTAAAGATTGGAATAAGAGGGTATTTGGGCATTTGAGCATTAGGAAACGGGATGTCACCAGTATAATTAGCCGCATTGATCAGATGGAGCAATTGAGAGCTATTACGTCTGAGGAGTTTGAGGTTAGGAGGTCGGCAAAAGCTCAATTAGAAGTGCTTTTGAAACAGGAGGAGATTAGTTGGAGACAGAAATCTAGGGCGACCCGGCTCAAGGAATGTGATGAGAATACTAGATTTTTCCACAAAATAGCCAATGGACTTGCTAAGGTGAATACACATGAGGGTCTCCTGGTTGGTGGAGTGTTTGTTGAGGATACCAATAGTATTGTGGAGGTGATTTCTGTTTTCTATTCTGATTTGTATGGTTCTGACCAGGATTACTGTTTTGATGTATCTAGATTGGGTGGCCATAAATTATCTGAACACCAGGCAGGGTGGGTTGAGAGACCTTTTGAGATTCAAGAAATTAGAGACGCAGTATGGGGTTTAGGGAAAGATAAAGCCCCGGGTCTTGGTGGCATTTCGATTGCTTTCTTCCAGGAGTGTTGGGAGGTGGTAAAAGATGACTTGTTGGGTGTGCTTCAGGAATTCTACGAGGGTGGAGTTATTAATAAATCGACAAATGCTACCTTCATTGCATTAATTCCAAAAAAACAGGGAGCCAGGGAGCTAAAGGA